>JAUTDX010004346.1:0-24225 GCA_030844895.1 Ambrosia x helenae | reverse complement strand
ATTTTATCGTACAGATAAAAGTTGAATATGCTTGTTACAAAATCAATCACTCTACAGTGAAAGATATATGAAAGTACAAAGTTATTAATGGAACAGATCGCAGCGAACAATATCTTAGGGGTGGGGGGGGGGGGGGGGGGGGGGGGGGGGGCGGCGGCGCGCAATAGCCAAGGATCGTGGAGTACCTTCGCGGCATCAATCGTAGATACCGTGAACCCCTCCCACTGGTAGCATCACCTATGGAGTTTTTTGGTTCCCCTCTCCTCTGCATCTCCCTCTTCTCTTTTGCACTCGTGATCACTTCCGTTAACTAGAACACGAGATTACTTTATGACAATTAATGTAATTTAATTTCTAATGTAATATAGCTGAAAACCCAGTCACATTATTCGCCTACATTGTTGTATGCCACGCACCATGTAAAAGCGTCACCATCTTCCTTAAGTATAGATATTCTATCCTCAGAGTAGTTAGAAAGCGTGGTTGTGACATATGCTCCACCCAGATTATTGTTTTATAAGTGCGGATGTCACATATGCCCCACTTGGATTATTATTAATGGTTACGCGTTCTTTAACTACTAATGGTTGATTAAGCAATTAGAGATGCAAAACACGGTCGTCACATATGTACCACGTGGATTATAGTCGTTAATTTTTGCACGCTAGTAAGATCCCAAGCATCTACTTCTTGATCTTCTACATCCGTATTTTATTTGTTAATCTCTAGTAGCCCAAACATGCAATATAAAAAGAACAATAAAGGGAGTCAGGTACAAACGTAACAAAAAGTAATGGAAGAACGAATAATGAAATAATATTAAAAACACACTAACAATAAGCAAGTCTTTACGGATCACTTAGTGTTCATCATTGTTTTTGCATTCTTAAACAAAGACAATTTGATTTATCATTGTTACCGCCCAAGCATTTTTGTTGTTCATGATAGCTCCAAATAGCTCATAAAACCTTCATCATTGCCCATAAAGACAGGAAATGACACTAACAGGCTTAAAACTATGGTTGCCTGTCTTTTATTGTCCAAATGATTAGCAAAGCCGTGCGTGTAAAAATTTTCATAAACACCACCATTGATTAAATTGGACACAACAAGCCTTTGCAAAAAAAATGTTCATTATCGCTCGTAAAGAAAACCCCCCCCCCCCACCCCGCACGGAAATACAAATTAAACAGGAGAATTTGCAAGAAAGGCATGCTAAAAAAGTTTCTTAAAGTTTAGTAAAAGAAAGGTCCAAGTTATGATTGACTACCACATCATAAACTGCATAGGAAGACATATAACCAAATACTAAAAATTTCATTGATTGACATATGAAGGCGCTCAAAAACGATTGGTTGTTGCAACCAACTACAGTTAAAAAGGCACCACTAAACTTTCGTTATCGTCATCACCTTAGCCTTAAGGTTAGCCGCTAGTAAAACAAAGTCCATGACACAAAGCTCAACAAAACACGTGGGTAACCAAAGACACAAAACCGTCACATTTAGCAAAAGGACAACAAAAAAACACTTGAGCATTGTGCAAATCAATTATTTATTTGTAGCATAAAGCAAGACTAACGCTTCACAGGACTTAAGCTCAGAGAAAGGAAGGTTACTTGACTGCAACCTAATATGTGTCATGCCATAACAATAACCATCAAAATTCCATTATCATCACCGTCTTATGTGGCTCAGACTTGCTTCATCAGTACGGCCCAAAAAAATAAAGCCAAAAACAACTCAGTAAACGGAAATATTGATGTTGCCATAGGTGCGACTAAATGTGAGCCGCTACCTTTGTGGCTCGGCCCTGCCTCATTGCCACCAGCCCCCCCAAAAAATGTTTGTAATGCCATATGGTTAGATAAAGACAGGTTATAGCGGCTTCAAGCAGGTATTTGTCATGTCATAACATATAGCACGTATCCCCTAAAAAATTAAAGACAGAAGTAACTCATATAACATATTGTTGAACCCCATAAATATTAACAACCAACATTCAAGTTGCGCATAAGTTTAACAAATCTGATTCAATAAAGCATACCAAACGGGTGATGCAACCTGCAAAGAACCGGTTCCATCAAAGGCAGCAATAACAGTCATAGGCAGTAGAAACAACAAAGGCAGCAGAACGCCTTCACGGGCTCTCCAAAGAAACCAACACTAACGGCATGCAGCTGTTGCAACCACACCCCAAACATATAACAATTTTAAGAGCCTAAAAATGACCAAATACAACAACAAAATGACTCAACAACTATGCTCAACAAAACAAATGAGGTTATATGAAACCGCAGGAATTTTACCATACAAAAAATCTACAGCTCACAACAATTGTCTGAGTTCATAATTCTCAACATTACAAACACCATCAAACCATATGTCCCCGTGGCCAGAACCCCACACACAGTCGCTATCTAGAATATACACTGGTAAAGGAGGTGACAGTGGAGATAGGTACACAGAACGGTCTGAAAGAGAGACATAAACGGAACCACAACCATCAACCGACACCACCTAAGGTGACCTAAACCATGCACCAGCGGCATCAGCACCTACCTAACTACCACGAACAATGTAAAGACGTCACCTAAGGTGGACTAAAATGGCCATCGCCACCATCAAAACAATTTAACAACAAACAACATCGTTTGAAAAACAATAAACACCACGCTGACAACCACCGCATACGGTGTAAAGGTGTCAACAGAACAACAAACGTCACACCGCCAACCAACGCATTTGTTGTAAAGGCGCCACCTAAGGCGGCCTCAAATGGCCACCGGCGACATCACAACCAAACAACAACAAACAACATCGATCAAATAAACAACAAATGTTACACCGCCAACCACCTCATAGGGTGTAAAGATGCCACCTAAGATGGCCCTCAAATGGCCATTGGCAATGTCACCACCACACAATATCAAACACCATCATTCAAGAAAACAATAGACGTCACAACGACAAACATCACATACAAAGTAAAGACCTCACCTAAGGTGGCCTCGCATGGCCGGCGGTGGCATTACCACCAATTAACAACAAACACCACCATTAGACAAAACAACAAAGGCCATACCGGAAAAAAACACCACCGATAAGGAGTTACGATGAAGCGGCGGATGTACCGAAACGTTGATGAATGGAGAGAGGAGGTGATGAATAAAAGAGAGAGAGAGAGAGAGAGAGAGAGACAGAGGCCGTGATGAAGAGAGAGAGTGTGTCACACCCCGCCAAGGCGCGGAAACGCGAGGTGCGACTTCGAAAGATTTTCCAAGCACAAAAGGTCACATGAGCATTAATTAAAACGTAGTAGGAAATTTCATTAAACAACCAAATCCGTTCAACATAAGTTAATTGTATGTAAAAGTCTACAGTTATTATGACCACACAACGGTCCAAAAGAAGGTATCCCACAAATGCTCGCACGCGACCCCTACAAGTTCCATAGTCCATGCTAATTTCCTGAAAAGCATGCATGTAAAATATATGGGTCAACATAAAGTTGGTGAGTTCACGGGTTTTTCATATGGTGGACATGTAATCCAAAACCGACTAAATCATTGCCTAGCCAGGGCAATAATCAATATGTGATCTGACATGAGCCCATAACCAAACCTTGAAATGTTGTGCCTCACCCATTGTACACTAAAGACAATGAATAATGTGAAATACAAGAACTCTTTTGATATCTGTCATCCGGTCAGAGCGACTGACCAAGAGTGGGGGTGTCAACCCAATAGATCTATCCCGGTGTTTCATGGCTAAGTCCATAGCTAATGGTTATGGTATGATGAATGACACGAGGGCTTAATGGATCCTGAACTGTATTGTCCTCATGTTCACATAATAGTCATGTATTGTAACTGAAAACTGTACGCATGTTTTTTCCCCCGAAAAAATATAAAAACTGTAAAAAGGGGTCGTGAATACTCATTTAATGTCGGGATGCTAAACTGAACTGAATCTGGCATTGTGTGTCTAGTCTAGGAACCCTAAATGTAATTTAAAAGCAACTTAGTTCCATGTTTGGCTCTAACTATCATGCAATTGTTCACCTGTCTGTCTCACCTATGGAATAGAGGTTTTCTGTACCACTATCCACGTGTGTCACACACTGTATGTGTCAGGAATGTTCATTTTGTTGATTAGGTGACTGTGATTAGTCTATTTTTGAGTAAAACATGTACATAGTCTTACTAAGTGTTACCAAGTGTCATGTATATCACATTTATGCAAGCCTAGGGTGACATATGTACATATTTCGGGATAATGTTGTATGAAAACAACTTGGTTAGGTGTTTTGCCTTGGTGTATACTCATATGTCTTAGGTTTTCAAGAAAACTATTGTGTTAAGCTTGTTAACACATGTTTTTATAGTATATAACACATGTTTATAAGTCTAATTATGTTATTTGATGCAAAACAAGGCGAAATAGATTACTTTTGGACCGGGTCTTGGCCTCTCACACGCACGCATACACTCATGTGTATGTGTGTGTGCATTGTTTATGTCCATACGTGTATATCTCAAGGTGTATCCTTCATTATATGTGTATATGTATTCATGACTAATTATTGAGCTTTTTAACACAAACTCTAGTTGTTAAGGTAGTTAATTTCAAGGCTTGTGATTCTATTGTGTGTGCGAGTGTGTATGGTTTCGGGCGAGCATCACATGTAGCCGAAAAATGTGTAAACAAGACTAAGGGTTCGTTGTTATACCTCACGTGTATAGCCGAAAGAAATAAGAAAATAATAAGCTAGCTCCCACAAGAAAACTCCTAGATGCTAGACGTGTACTTGGATCCCTTGCCTGGTGATGATGGACGATCGAACACGACCCTTTGGGGGTGTTTGGATCTTGGCCGAAGGGTAACACGGAAGGAGGGATTGGTTTCAAGTGTTAGTGAGTTATGGAGAGTATGTGAAGTGAATGTCTTGTGCTCTAGAACCTCTATTTATAGCCGAAAAGTTGAGGGAAAGGGCTTGTTCCATTGGCTCACAATTAAGGTAAGTCAACTCTTTGTTTCTTAATGTGCAAACTTCTAAAGACCTTGTAAGAGTAAGGAGTTGACTAGAGTTTTGGCTTGGTGTATGGGTGAAGTGTTAGCGGCCGAAAACATGGGGAAGGGGCAAGCTTTGGATGGCAAGGTGGACAAGGAGAAATGGTTCATGCATTTTATGTTTTGCCATTATAATGCAAGAGGTTGACTTGTGTCTTAGGGAATTGTTGTGCACACCTCTTTGTTGACATGTTGGGCCGAAAATAATAGGACAAAGGGAACTTTTGTGGCAAGTCAACTTAGTCTGGAGTCCATGTGAATTATGTTGTTGCTATGTTACTATAAGGCATGGGAATGTGGTATGTTTAGGATAAGGATGATGAGTGTGTAGTGAGTGTATGTGTGTGTCGTGTGGTGTGTATATGTATACATGTGTGTATGTATGTGTGTAGCCGTATGTATGCATGTATGTATGTACATGGAGAGTTGTTCATTTCCAATGCATTTCTATGTTTCCACATGTTGTTTTAGATGATTCTAGAAAGTCAACTTGTGTAAGGAATAGCTATTGTGTTCTACTTATTCCACTTTGGGATTTCCATGGGAAATTGTAATGTAAAGTGTGGAAACTTGATTGTTTTGTTTGTGGGTGGCCGTGAATATACATACATATGTATATAATTTGGTTCTTGTTACATGTTATCTTGTCCATGGGTGTATATATGTGTTCGTATTAGAATTACTACCCTTGTACACAAGTTAATCTAAGTTAAATTGTCTTTGTTGGACAAATGATATGGATAGTTCATGTAGATTGACATTGTTTGATTTTGTCCTTGTCGGGTAACAAGTTGGGAATTCTTGTTCAATTGCATGGATTTCCTATAGTCTAGTAAGGCACATTTAACTAACTGAGGCCTTGTACTAACTATTGTGTCTACTGTTAGATTGCATGCCTAGGGATTTGTCTTGTTGGAACCCTGTATGATCCAATTATGACATAATGAATGCTATGCACAATGTATTCACGTGTAGTTAGATGTACGGATATGACCTGTGATTTCGACGGGTGTCACAGAGAGAGAGAGAGAGAGGTAGGGGATATAGGGAGATAGAGAGAGAAGGCAAGAAAACAATAAACAAAAGAGAGGGGAGTGGGTTTAAAGGGGTGAGCGCTATGACGAAAATAATCCGGAAACACAAAATAAATACAAAAATGCCATAAAAAAACTATTGAACTTCTTGGTTGTTATATATATTTGAATTACAATTCTTGTTTTAATAGTTAAGATAAACTTGTTTCTTTACCAGTCGTGTGTTGCAGCGGTGTCGTAAATAATTACGCCTCACCAATATAGGATTTTGATAACACAATAAATGCATACATCTCACCAATAAAGGATTAGTGTTATCAAAATCCTTTTAGTATAACTTGATTTAGTTTTGGCATCAATACATGTTTGGAGATGTTAAGTACATATTTGTTAAAAACTTTTATGAGCTTGGATACCTAAGAACCAAAGGTTTCTAAGGGGCAAAATCTGAGTGCCATTTGGGGTGGTTTCAAAGGGACATCAACCCCTTAGCAGGGTTCGAGGCAGAATTACTCATGGTTAAAGGGATAGCTCCCCTGATGGTCACGTCGTAATGGGCATATCCCTTTGAAAGAGTCGTGTTAGTTCTAATTTGCCTTGTTGAAGTTTCATGTTGTTGCATGAAAATGATCTTACGTGGAAACTAGTTAATTGTAGTAACTAGTAAGTTGCTACCAGGCATTGAGATCAACAACAACTTGGTCTATTAGTAGCAAGTTACTATTGATCAGTGGAAATGACCATCAACGTACTGGTTGTCAGCAGTAAATCAGTTATTGTTGATAGAGTTTCTAGTGGTGGTTTTGTCCAATGATGTAAGAGTCTAACTGCTATCAGTTATAGGCAACAACTAAAACATTATGATGGTTCGTCCTCTATCTAAGGAAGGTCTTTGATATATTTTAAGGCACATTGGTTTCATAACAAATTAAGTATATTCGTTCTTGCTTTGTTTTTGAATTGTCCATTTGAACGTTTAAAGCACGACCGAAATATTTCAATCTAAAAGTATGATCAACACGATTCTTGTGAATTATAAAACATACTGTCAAAAACCATGATATCAAAGCTATAAAACTTAAACTTCTTTATTGAAAACAAAACAATACAAAGACTCTTAAGGTTACAAAGAAAAACCTAACCCTAAAACTGATCCAGACACAGGACTTCAACGATCATACACAAGACTTCAAATCACCAGGATACAACGACTACTGATCTGAAACAAGTTGTTACAGATCTTAACAAACCCTAAATGACAATCTCTATGATCTAAATCGACTGGAACAAAGAAAGGATTCAAGAGTAAGTTTGAGACTCAAAAGCGTTAACCCTAGATCTGATAGATAAGCTCTCCTTTTATAGTACGAGAAGAAGCTTCTGTTGAGAAAGCACAAGTTGTTGCTTTCTCAACCCTTCGATCTGATCTTTCACCCGGATTGCCAAATGGACGACTGAGATAATGTCGTAAACAAACACACTTATAAAGTGTTTTAATCATGGGCTTAATCTCACCAGCTGGACTCCCTTGCTACTGGGCCTCAACCATCAGCTACTAAGCTTCTCAACAACTGGACCCGGCCCGAACTATCAGCCCAACCTGCAATAAGTCTTAACCCAGAAATAAGAATAAAAATAAAAGAAATAAAATGATAAAATTGAAATATAAAAATATACTTATATTTTTAACACCCCTCCTCAATTTTATCAACCAAACTCATTCACCATCTTAACTTGTTCACACAAGTTATCATGTTGATGAGTTAATAAACCCTTTGTGAATATATCTGCCAATTGACTTTCAGAGTAAACCTTGACAGTTTCAATAACCTTTAAAGAAATCAAGTCTCTTAAGAAAAAACAAATCCAAACCAAAATGTTTGGTTTTATCATGAAATACAGGGTTTCCAGCTATAGAAATAGCAGCTGAACTATCACAGTGTATTTTTATAGGTAAATTGACCACCACCTTTAGTTCAGACAATAAATTTTTGACCCATATTGCCTCACAAGCACTAGCACACATGGCTCTGTATTCAGCTTTTGCTGAAGAGCGAGAAACAGTAGACTGTTTCTTACTCTTCCAGGATATTAAACAATTTCCCAGAAAAACACACAAAACCCTGTAACAGATCCACGGGTTTCAACACACTTAGCCCAATCTGAGTCAGCATACACACTCACATCAAATTTATCACCTTTAGAAAATAACAATCCTTTTCCAGGTGCAGATTTCAAATACCTAAGCAACCTAAAGGCAATCTTTTGATGCCCTTCAGTGGGCTTGTGCATATACTAGCTAAGATAATGCACTGAATAAGCTATATCAGGTCGAGTATGGGACAAATAGATAAGCTTTCCAACAAGTTTTTGATAACCAGTTATGTTGGATAAAGGCTTACTATTTGTCTCAACTATATTAACTAATACATGATGTTGTTCAATAGGATTTGACACAGGTTTACACCCTAACATACCATATTCACTTAACAGTTCAGTGCAATATTTTCTTTGTGTCAAATTAAACCCTTGTTCCTTTTTAATAACTTCAATTCCTAAAAAATATTTTAATTCTCCCAAATCCTTAATTAGAAACTTGGTTCTAAAACTTTGTTTTACCTTTTCTATTTCATCTACAGAATTCCCAGTAACTATTATATCATCTACATATACCAATAACACTAAGAACACAGAATCAGTGGATTTTATAAACATAGAATAGTCACAATGACTTTGAGTAAAACCAAATTCAAGTAAAGACCCAACAAGTTTCTCATTCCACATTCGTGGAGCCTGTTTAAGGCCATATAATGATTTTTTCAATTTACAGACCTTATTAGGAGAATCAGAACTGACACCTTCAGGCAAAGACATATAGACATCTTCATGCAAATCCCCATATAAGAAAGCATTATTAACATCAAGTTGATACACATTCCAATTATTCTGGACAGCTAGACTTAAAACAATCCTAACAGTAACCATTTTGACAACAGGAGAGAAGGTTTCATCATAATCAAAACCTTCCCTTTGACTATACCCTTTGGCCACTAATCTAGCCTTAAACCTATCAACTTCTCCTGATGACTTATACTTTACCTTATAAATCCATTTACATCCTACCTTATGTCTACCTTTTGGTAAATCCACCACATCCCAAGTGTCATTTCTATACAGAGCTTCAAGCTCTTCATTCATTGCCCTTACCCAGTTACTATCCTTAATTGCTTCATAGTAGTTCCTAGGCTCTACATGTTTATCCAATACAGAAGAGAAACATCTGTTTTCATAAGAAAGTTTTGAAAAGTTAACAACATTTTCTAAACCATACTTCACTTTCCCCTCCACCACAAAATCACTAAGTTTTCTAGGAAAACTAGTATTCCTAGAGGATCTTCTAAGTACAGATCCTTCCTGGAGTGTGTCTCCCTCAGAAAGGTTATTTTGGTCATGCTCAGTAGGCACATGATCAGCCTTACCAGGTTCCAGACCCTCACTATTAGGCTGCTGACTCCCAGCCAAGCCTTGAACAGTGGACTGAAGAACCGGTTGTTGTTCTTCATGTGTTCCTGAATCCCTCTTACATTCTCCCTTTCTATCATCATTGGGATCATCCACACCCAGGGATGATTGTGATTCTGTGCTTTCATAGAGGTCAAAAAAATTAAGATTGTTTATGGTTTTATCAGTATTAGCATCAAACTTTTCCAAAACATTTGATTCTTTAAATGGAAAACAGGTTTCAAAAAATTTCACATCCCTAGAAAACAGGATGGTTTTAGAGTCAAGACTAAAAACTTTGTACCCTTTTTTTCTAGAGAGTAACCCAGAAAGACACACTTTTCTGCTCTACTCTCTAGTTTAATAGACTCATTTAAAATGGTACAAAAGCACAAACATCCGAACACCCTTAAGTGTTCTAGAAAGGGACTAAATCCATATACTAACTCATAGGGAGTTTTCCCTTCAAGTACTGAAGAAGGTGTCCTATTAATAAGATATGCGGCAGTTAGAATACACTCACTCCAAAACCTAATAGGAATATTACTTTGAAACAAAAGTGACCTAGCCACATTTAGTAGATGCCTATGTTTTCTTTCAACCACCCCATTTTGTTGGGGTGTATATGCACAGGTGGTTTGATGAATAATACCTCTATTTTTACAAAAACTGTTCATTTGATTATTTACAAATTCTGTCCCATTATCACTTCTAAAAATCTTAATTGTTTTATTAAACTGATTTTGAACTATGTTGACAAACTCTGTTATTCTATCAAAAACTTCAGATTTTTGTTTCATCAAACTCACCCACACAGCCCTTGAAAAATCATCTACTATAGTCAAAAAATATCTACAACCTTCCCTATCAGCAACTCTATATGGTCCCCAAACATCCAAGTGTACCAGTTGACCCAATTAAGTGGTCTTATGATCACTCAATGGAAATGGATCCCTATGTTGCTTGGCCCTGTGACAAACCTCACAAGGCCCATGATTATTTGTCAATTTTAAACTAGGTTTCAAAATTTTTTAACACTTGATCTGATGGATGACTTAACCTAGAATGCCACATGTTAACATCTAAGGCACTATTAAAACACACCTTAGTCAAAGAACAAGCATTGTTACACATATACAATCCATCACATTGATCACCAGTCACCAGGACTTTCTTGGTTAACAAGTCCTGTAAGTAACATTTATGTTCATCAAAACCTATAAACAGCTTGTTATCCCTAGCTAGCTTATGTACAGATAACAGGTTAACAGAATATTCAGGAACTACTAACACATCTTGTAAAATCACATTTTCAGCAAGTTTAAGTTTACCAATCTTGGTTACCAATGCAAAAGTTCCATTAGGATGTTTCACTTTAATGTTTAAGTCAGACACATCCACATAATCAAACAGACCTTTTTCATCTTTTACCATGTGTTCATTAGCTCCTGAATCTACCAACCATCCAATCCCAATTAACCCTTTATCAGTACTAGCAAAGCAATAGATTTTAGACCCAAAACAAGCAAATGATGCACAGAAAATTCTACCAGTTAAGTTGCAACTCTGAGACCCTTCTCCTGACTTGTCATGAAGAAGACTCAACAACCTAGACACTTGTTCAGTTGTAAGAGTAGCAATATTAGAACCAGTAGAATCAGAAGCACTGTTGTTAGCTACTGGTTTCTTCCCTTGATTCCCCCTTGGTCTTAACCAAGAGGGATATCCAATTATCTCATAACATTTATCAACTAAATGTCCAGTTTTATTGCAGTGTGTGCATTTCAAAGATTGATTATTGTTTTTAGAAACTCTTTTTGTACTGTTACTATTGGTTATAAAATCATTGTTAACAACTTTTGTTGCAAAACCAACAGTCTGAGACTGTTTAGACCCACTGCTAGAGTTTCTATGGGATTCTTCCCTAGAAACAATAGCAAATGCTTCTTTTATAAAGGGAAGTTCAGTTCTAATCAACAGTGCAGTCCTAACACTCTGATAAGCACTATCCAACCCCATCAAAAATTGCATCAATTTTATCATATGATTGTAATTATTAAATTCCTTAGATGCATCACAAACACAGGAAGGTAACTGTAAAATTTGATCAAGTTGTTTCCACATAACATTGAGCTTATGATAGTATTCAGAAACAGACATACCATTTTGATTAAATGAGTTTATCTTTTGATATAAGTTGTAAACTACTGACCCATCAATCTTATTGTATGTTTCTTTTAAGTCTTTCCATACTTCAGAAGCCAATTTAGAATAAACTTGACCCATATAAAGTTCTTCAGACACAGAATTTAAAATCCAAGTAAGTACTACTGAATTACACCTATCCCATTTGCCTAGCAAGAACTTCATCATGTGTAGGTTTATAATACAGTCACCATTAACAAATCCTAATTTGTTTTTAACTTGGAGACCAAGTATCATAGCATTAGCCCAAACAGTATAATTCTCAGTACCTTTTAACTTTATGCTAACAATAGTTAGATTAGTGGAATCACTAGCATGTAAGTACAATGGATCACTTGCATCCAACTTACTCACAAGAGTGACAATAGGTCCAGCATCAGATCCTTGTCCTGATCCTGGACCCTGATTAACAGGAGGGTCCTGATTATCACCCATACTAATCCAATCAGTTAATCAACAACCAATAACACGTAATCAGTCAAACAAATAACCCTAAGCAACACACAGAACACACAAAAACACAGAAGAAACCAATAATACACAATCAACCAAAAAATAAACCCTAAACTGGCGAAGCCAAGACAGTGATCCAGATCAGTGGCGCCTCTCAGGAGCCCCACCGCAGGTCTTATCTTGGGAGCCTTCCTATATCTAGACACTAGACCTCAAACAGATAGGAAAGATCTCACCAAAGAATACCCAAGTTAGGGTTTCCAATAAACTCGTAGTGTCAACCTTCGAGGGTTGATCACCAGAGAGCACAAGAAAATATGCACTCCTGTTTATCCAAGATCCAAGCTAAATCAGCTCCTCACAGATCCAAACAATCAATAACCACAGTGGAATAATAGACCACCAGTAAACACAGGTCACCGATCGAATAAGGGATTCGACAGATCAATACCAGAGAAGCCCCAACGACACAACCTAGGGCTCTGATACCATGTCAAAAACCATGATATCAAAGCTATAAAACTCAAACTTCTTTATTGATAACAAAACAATACAAAGACTCTTAAGGTTACAAAGAAAAACCTAACCGTAAAACTGATCCAGACACAGGACTTCAACGATCATACACAAGACTTCAAATCACCAGGATACAACGACTACTGATCTGAAACAAGTTGTTACAGATCTTAACAAACCCTAAATGACAATCTCTATGATCTAAATCGACTGGAACAAAGAAAGGATTCAAGAGTAAGTTTGAGACTCAAAAGTGTTAACCCTAGATCTGATAGATAAGCTCTCCTTTTATAGTACGAGAAGAAGCTTCTGTTGAGAAAGCACAAGTTGTTGCTTTCTCAACCCTTCGATCTGATCTTTCACCCGGATTGCCAAATGGACGACTGAGATAATGTCGCAAACAAACACACTTATAAAGTGTTTTAATCATGGGCTTAATCTCACCAGCTGGACTCCCTTGCTATTGGGCCTCAACCATTAGCTACTAAGCTTCTCAACAACTGGACCCGGCCCGAACTATCAGCCCAACCTGCAATAAGTCTTAACCCAGAAATAAGAATAAAAATAAAAGAAATAAAATGATAAAATTGAAATATAAAAATATACTTATATTTTTAACACATACATGTCTCCTCTGGTAGTTTAGCTAGATCTACAACCCCTGCCTCTCTAGAGATGGTAATTTGACCGTGTATAAGATGTTTGTTGGTAATATAAAGCGGGTTTTATATACAATTATAAAGTTGTGTCGCATACCCGTCATGTACCCATCGCTCAATATTATCATCTTCACGGGCATGGTGCATGCACTTTATGATCAATGTGATGAAGTATTAACCATTGGAATGCACATTACCTAAGACTAAATCTTAGACTATGGGGTGTGGTTCCCCTTCCCCCTTCCTTCCCCTTGTCCACATCAGCGCCACATCATTTTCCCCTTCTTCTCCCCCTTTTAGGGAAATGGTTCCCCCTTCTTCCCCCTTCCTTTTTTTATTATTTAAGTATTAAAAAAAATAAAAAATAAAAAATAAACAAAACTCACACACACATACACTCATCAGACACACACACACTCTTCATCTTCTCCAAAACACACACCTCTCTCTCTCTCTGATCTCTCTCTCTCTCTACTTCTCTTCCCTTTAAAACCCCACACACACACATACACACTAGACAAAAGCTCCACCGCCGTCTAGTTGTCGTCTCCGGCGGCAGAAGCTCGTCTCCGGCAAAAAAAGTCCACCGCCGTCGTCTCCGTCAACAGGTCTTCTCTCTCTCTAACCCCTCTCTCTCTCTCTCTCTTTAAACCCCCCTCTCTCTCTCTCTCTATTTAACGTTCAAAAAAAACGTTGGGAAATGGGACGGGGAGAACGGGAAGAATTCCCCGAGTTCACCGAAGCTGGAGCGTGGGGGCGGTGTTCCCCTTCGGGGAAAGCTCCACGTCAGCCTTCCCGACCCTTTCCCCTTCCCACACCCCACAGTCTTAAAGCCACATTAAAACCTACTTGAAATATAAAATAATAAATGACTTGCTTTGTTATTAGCATTATTTTATTGAAGGTGAAGTACGCGACTTTTTATTGTGATCCAAGAAAAAATAGATAGACCACTCATAGTACGTACACCAAGCAATCTGAGGAATCAGATGGGTTTGAAGTTCACATAATCACATTGCTACCAATCCCCTCCAGCTAGGCATATTAATTCTTTGACTAAGTTTATGCCATGCATGAAATTTAACTTCAACCATCCACTTGCTAGCCATTTTAAAGGTCAAACCTTGAAGAATTTTTGAAAATGAAAGGCATGACTCCATGAAATGAGAGAGAGAGAGAGAGAGAGAGTTGGATTCTGAGCTTGTTATGTTGGGATCGCACCAACATTAACATCAACATAAACCATTAATCTTGCAC
Organism: Ambrosia x helenae; assembly: GCA_030844895.1. Classification (NCBI taxonomy): domain Eukaryota; kingdom Viridiplantae; phylum Streptophyta; class Magnoliopsida; order Asterales; family Asteraceae; genus Ambrosia; species Ambrosia x helenae. The sequence continues at coordinate 9,528 of JAUTDX010004346.1, read as the reverse complement.
TTCAACTTGCTTTCAGTTGGGAGACCACTAAGAGAAGAGGGATACTTGCTTATTGCACCAAACCCAATGGAATTGGGAATCAAATGGCATCTCTTGCTGACTAAATTCGAAAGTCCTCAATTGGTACACATAAGATGTTGAAAACCATTTTAAAAATAAACAAATGGAAAAGCTAATATATTGTGGTTATTGCCTAATACCATTTGGATAAACATACTGGTTTAAGATAAAATCATGTGTTGATGTGAGTCAACTATATTGATCATCTATAGATTGGGATTATTTCATAGTTGCTATTCCTCACAAATCCCGTTGTTCTAGCCCCTTTTGGTTTCATCTTGACAACATATCCTAACAATTTCGCAAACCCTTTTTCTTGAAGGATATGGTGTATAGTATGCTTGTTCTACTTTTGATCTTAGAAAGACAAAATCCTTAGTTTTTAGACTTGATCATTGATGTCGATCGAACAATGTTTTGGGTTGACTCTAACCCCTGACTACCATCAAAGTATGTAAACTAGATGGGTACAACAATACAACGTCCGATGTTGTGATATTCCTCCACTAAAACTTAGAGGGTGTTTGGGATTGAGTTACAAAACAGCTTATTGACTTATTGGCTTTTTCAAAAAGCCAATAAGTCAATAAGCTGTTTGTCTACCACAAAATACCACAAAAGCACTTTTGGTTTTGGCTTTTTGATATAGGTTAAAAAGCTGTTTTCAAAAAGTCACAAATCCTGGCTTTTGGCTTTTGGCTTTTAGAAAAAAATTACAAATTTATCACCCATACAACCAATATTCACAATAAGTTAAGCGAAACACTTAAAAAAATAACAATCTATTGACTTTTTGACGTTTCTCATCCCAAAAGCTAATCCAAACACTTTTTTTAAAACTCCTTTTCAAAAAGTCATAAGCCAATAAGCACTTTTGACCAAAAGCACTTTTGCATTTCCAAACTCAATCCCAAACACCCTCTTAATCGTTAAATCGATAGTAGTTAGACTCAAACTCATTGTAAAGCCTTTCGCGCATATGCGACATATGTGTAACCCTTCGAGCAACATGTATTTAAGTATGAATACTGCATCTATTTTAGAAAATATCCACAATGAATATTACAAATATGTCATCAACGGATAAGTGACGATTATTTAAAAGTTTAATTTGTTTTTGGTATTTGACGTATTCGTTGATTATCCAATGATGGATATTTACTTTCTTTTCTTTGGGTCTTTACTGTGTTCCCTATTCTTAACGATAAAGGTAAAATTTGTCTACATCTCACCCTTCCAGACCTTACCAGTAACTTTGCTGCCTGTGGATTTACTGTGTATGTTTTTTGTTATTATACCGGTCCAGCGTTGCTTTGTCGTTAATTTTTCCGTTGCTAAAAGTCAATTTTCTAAATTTCTAGTAGTAATATTTTCCACTCTAAGAAAACATTTCAAATCAACACACATTTGTTAACTGGATTGGATTTCAACACATTATTTCAAAACTTATGTGTACATATATATTCTCAAGGCAATTTGGTTATCTTTCTTGTTTAACTAGGTTATGTTGTTAAACTTGTTCAAAATAACATAAAACACTTGTACATTTTTTAAGATACCCGGCCCACATTCCTTCATCCTAGTTGAAACTTAGCTCCCATATACCATTCAGTCACAAACTAAAAAAAATACCATAACTTTATTACCAATGAAATATGAATTCATTAATCTTTCAAAAGAATATTCACCCCAATTTTCATCCATGTGAAATAGCTTTTATCCCTCATTGAAAGATGGAAAGGGAAATAAATTGCCCTCGAGTCAATCCAATTAGAACCCATTTTATAACTTTGCCTGAAATAAACCAAACCTGCAATAAATCCACCACCTCTTTCCCACTCCACCTTTTACATACATACATGACTTCCTCTTGGCTTTCAATTGCCCCTTATTTATTCTTTGCCTGCAACACCAACCTTTTTGCCTAAGAATATGTCCTGATAATATTTACTCTTTTCTCCCTCTCATTTCATCAACTTATAATATATATATTCTAGGGTATGCACTATATTGAATAATCTTTCTCTAACTTAACATTATTTTATGAGCTATAGTATACATACATATTGTTTGTAAACTAGCCAGAATATATTTTATATTTTTTTTATAAAGATTATTAATTGTACAACCGAACTTAAATGCAGGAGTAGGTGAGAAGTCTATGGCTATAAGAAGAGATGTTATGTATGTCTAGACTTTTCATTCTTCTTCAGTAAACCAAAAAAAGAAGCCAAAACACAGAGAAGGTATAGAAGCAGACAACTTTTTTGTCTGACTTTAACTGTGTGAAAAGTTCATTCATCATCAATCATCACCCTTCAAAAAGCTCACACACTTTCATATAGCTTCCAATTTACGATGGCTTCATCAAATAGACACTGGCCTAGTATGTTCAAGTCTAAGCCCACTTACACCACTCATCAAGATCACCAATGGCACTCTTCTGTCACCAACAGATCATCTCCTTACTCTTCTGGTAAATTCTTGATCCTAAAGTTAATATTTTTTTTACACTTTATTGTAGTAGTAATAATCATGTGTGTGTGAGTTTTGGTGTTAAAAGTATTGTGTGTAAGTTAAATGTTTCCACTTTGTTATGCACATATCCAGAAAAAGAGTTAAAGATGTTGCATACGTTACAAAAGTAATGAAATCTTATATATATATATATATATATTTTTGCAAAGACTAAAGTGTTGTAACAATGGCAGGAAGTGAAGAAAGAACTCCTGAGCCAAAACCAAGATGGAACCCTAAACCCGAACAAATTCGGATCCTTGAATCCATTTTCAACTCGGGTATGGTGAATCCACCAAGAGATGAAATAAGAAGAATCCGAGCTAGACTACAAGAGTATGGTCAAGTTGGTGATGCAAATGTTTTCTACTGGTTCCAGAATAGGAAATCCAGGAGTAAACACAAAAACCGCCAACTCCAAAAACAGCAAAACCAACAAACTCATGCGGTTACCGCAAAGGCGGTAGCGGTAACCACGTCTTCGTCGTCCTCGGACGACAAGTCGTCGTCCAAGTCAATTGAGTTCTTTTTGAACTCTCCTAGTGTTTCGGTTAACCAACAACCGCAAACCTATTTAGGTGCTGGTGGTGGGACTGGGACTGGGAGTGGAAGTTCCAGTTCTCACTACCAGCAACAGCACCACGGGGGGTTCTTTCAAGAATCTTTCTTTTCCCCCGTGGTGCAACAAAAACCCCAGGCGCCCACTGCCTCGAGTTTCACACAAGGGTTTTGTTTTTCGGAGCTAGGTACTATGCTTAATCAAGAAAATCATCATAGAAATGATGGTCAGACTGTTGAGAGTAGCTCTGGGATGTTACTAACTGATTTGATGATGAACCATCAATATGGTATGACATCTAAGAATTGTGGTGGCAAGGAGGTTGGAGAAGATAATATTATGAAAATGTTGAGCCATAGTACACCACCACCACCACCACCTACTCTAATTATCCCTCCTACTACTACAACATCTATTGTTCCATCAACTATCAGTCATCTCCAAGGTTCTTTAATTTTCATCATTTATTTTCTTTAAATATAGATACATTTGTGTAAACATTTGATTTAAAGAATCATGATGGTATGAAAAATTGTAACATTTTTTTTATTATTCTTAGGTGCTAGCAAAATCATAAGCGTTTCTAGAAAGTTTTCGAACTTGTTTTGATTTCTAGGGAGTCCGCTAGTAAAACGAGCATACTAGTTCTTTTAAAGTTTTGCCATCTTAGTAAATGTAATATCTTTTGTTATATTTTTTAGAGTTGCACTCCATAAACCAAAACACTTCCAAAAAAAAATTTATAGAAACACTTCTCATTTTGCTAGATCATTAAAAATCAAAACAAAAAACTGAAGTAATTTTTTTTTTTGTGTCGAAATGCAGGTGGAACGGGGAAAGCGATAGTGTTTATCAATGATGTGCCATTTGAGGTTGCGGTTGGACCGTTTAATGTGAAGGAGGCTTTCGGTGGTGATGCGGTGCTCATCGATTCTCAGGGCAGACTGTGTTAACCAATGAGTGGGGGGTCACACTCAGTCACTCGAGCATGGTTCGTTTTATTACCTGGTGCGCTCATTCGCATATGATCATGCTGGAACCGTTGATTTGGTACATTTTCATCTTTTAGACATTGTTAAACTTGAGAAAAGTATTTTTTGTCATATGATTTTTAGGATGAACAATCACAACAATGAGCACAGTAGTAACACTATAAAGAATGTGATTGCTTCACGGGGTAAACAATCAAAAGAATAAATAATTAAGTTAAATATACTTTGTAGGTGTATATTATGCCTGTAGTGTTCTCAATTATGTGAGAACTTGTTGTCCTTTTTGTTGAAATTAATTCAAATGTTTGTTGGATTCATGTAAATCTTTGGCATGCATCTTCCAGATATTTAGGGTGGTATACTGGTTACATTAGTGTCACCCTCATGAAAAAAGAACTGAATCATATTTAGGTGACTACTGTTTTTTTTTTAATTATGAAAGATAGCATAGGCAGTTAGATAGATGTGTAGGATGTATAAGTTTGGCTGTTTGCAATTTTTACATTCTTCTTTCTTTATTAAAAAATAAATTAAACCTTAAATTGTTTTAAGAACATATATATTTTCAACTTTATTTTTTTCAGGGTAATAACCTCAAATTAATAAGGAATATTACTAACACGTCTATTGATAAGTTTAATGAAATTAACAAGTCAAATCAAACAATAACTTTAGTACAATTTTATATATCTAATAGTCTTTCTTTTTGTTGATTATGCAGATTTAGAAGCTAAATGAAGCACAAGGACTAGAGAAGCAATATTTCGATCTTTTATAATTAACTTGCAATTAATTTCTCTTTTAGTGTTGTTCTCTTTCTCTTAAGTTGGTCTAGCTAAGTACTAGTGGCAATGAGTTTATCAAACTATAGCTACTTAGAATATGTAAGGACTTTATTTTGTATATTTTCCGCATTTATGGTGAATTGTACCGAAGGCTTGTGCTCGTATAGCATCAAGCCTTGGTGATTGACCGGTCATTAGGTCGGTCATCGGTTTTCAAGATGTGTTAGCTTTATTATGTTGCAAATATGAAATGTACAAGGCCAAGTGCATGTTTTCCTCAGTTATGGTATGCTGTGAGGTAACCCACATGAGAAATAAATACGTAACTGATATCATCACATATATATATGTCACATGTATGGTAGACATAAAGCGGTTAATAATGCGAAGATACATTGAAATAAGGTTTGGATGATATCATCTTCTTCCTAATTTTTGCTTATTTTTAGGGTTTGTGTTTCCTGTAAAAGGACATGTATATTTATAAAAAGTGGAACCAAGATTCTATTCTATTCTTGTTACAAATTTTTGAAAAACTTAAGGTGGAAGTTATTAATGGTTTTAAGATGGCGAAATCGAATTGACTAGTATTATTCTACTTTATTTTATTATTTATAGAAGCTCAATAAGATATTTAATGACATTTTTGATGAAATTTGTAAGAAAATAAAAAAATATATTGTTTCAAACTTTCGGAAATATTGTCAGAATTTAGTTTAAGGTTGGGTTTAGAATTTTGCGATGGAGTAAAAAAAGATTGATCCCGTCAGAAATATGGTTGATTTCCGATGTATTTCTGAAAAAACAGATTACAAAAATTTCAGTTATTACATAATTATATGATATAGCCTCATAATACACACAACTGTATGTATATACATATTCAAAAACAACATATACAGATGACGAGCATACATCACAAACATAGCATTCATACATATGCATGTAATAGCCATAATAGCCACACTAACCAATCTTATAGGTAGTGGCGAGAATAATATTTTAGAGTAATTAAACTTTTAAAATTTTACCCTACATTGTAAACAAACAAAAAACATGTAATAAATAAACTTAAACACAAAACTAATGGATTTCTCCTCTGCGGCATTTGAAAGCTTGGAATTTATAATGTAGAGAACTAGTGTTGGAAACCGTGCTTCGCGGGCGGGTTCATACAGTGGCGAAGCTTGGTTCTCGAATTGGAGGGGGCCGGACTCAATTTTTTTCGATCAGTAGTGGCGGAAGATCAAATTGGTGGGAGCCGGACTCAACCCGAACTCAATTTACTTGAAAATCGCAAATTTCTACCATGCATCAAAAAATGGGGGGGCCAGGGCACCTATGGCCCTCACAATCCTTCGTCCCTAGGTTCATAGGAGGGTGTTGGTGAGGATGTATTTGTTAATGATATATCAATGGGTTACAGACCAATGCAAGCTTTAATTCAAACGACGGTAAAAAAAAAATGCATCAACACGGTCAAGTAAACATGTATAGAGTTAAACGTTAGCTTTTATATAATATGGGAAATAAAAATCTTTAAATTTGTTACTCAATATATTGAATGATTAATATAGACCATGTAGCCTTTAAAAAATCTAATGACGATATAAAATAAGTAAGCAACGCGATTAAGAAAATATGTATAAAGTTAAAGTTAGCTTTAATTATAATAAGTAAACTAAAAAAAATAATAAAAATTATCAAAAAGTATAAAAGCACAACTATGTGTTAAAAAGGAAAATAAATTATTAAACTTTAAGGGCCGTGTGATAACTCTATAAGTTTGGGGGGTCGAATTGTAAACCGTTTATAGAAAAGAATATTATAAAGTTAAGTATAGTATATCTATTAAATTCTAGAGGTTATATGATAAGTTTATTAAAATTTAGGTTAAAAGATAAACTAGTTAAATAAAAGTCAAACAGTAATATTTCAACTTAAGTAATGGACCAATTTAATGAAATATTAATACTGTTCACTTTTGTATTTGTTATCTATAATACATTATAAAGGAGGAGGGGAAGTGATGTACAACATGGTCATTTTCATTTTCATAAGAAGCAACATTTACAACACATTTAAGCAAAAAATTTAAGGGTATTATGGGCATAATTGTGACAATTAGACACTTGGGAGGGTATGTTTGTAATTTTACCATCATCATCTCACTCACAACTTAAAATTTTATTCCAATCCTACCCTCAAGACCATACTAATAGATTATTCATTGAATTGTCTTTAAGAATTGTTTTTAAATGTGTTTATTGTTTTAATTGTTTTTAATTGTTTATTATAATAGCACCATAAATTCCCACTTTACATCCTATCACATGCGTGTTAAAAATCAATACATGCACATATAACGTTTATATTGTGGTGTACTACTTTACTTTGTAAAATAATATTCTAATACCAGGATGCAATGCAGTTAACTCAATTTTACGTGTTATAATGATAACATAATATATTTTGCATGATAAATTTTACAATTAATGATGAGGTGTACCAGTTGGGCTTTTTTTCCAGGAAAAAACAGATTTTAATTAAATAAATCATGATGATGATGATTTAGTTTAGTTTAAAATCTTGTGTCCTGAAAAAGATAAATAAAGTTGCAAAGAAAAAAGAAATAGAAATAAAAAAACTGAAAAAAAAAAACCCTCAATGTGCTTTAGGCTTGTTGATTTACCCGTAACTATTAACCCGACCCATTTCGCATGTACTTGATTATGCGACCATGTTGGGAATTCCGAACATGTTGAAACCGAGTTGGCGTGCAAGGCAAATGAGGCAATCAAAGAGTGGATAATCAAGGATGGGCCCATGTTGGTTCATAACATAAAGTTTAAATTAATATTTGTAATGATCATGTCTAGAAAATTAATTAATTAGTTAGTGGATAATTGTCTAGATTTGTATAGTGTTTGGTTAGGAAATGTGAAAGATGATTTATTGTGTAAATTAATTATTAGTATCCTAGAAAAAAACCTCCAGACAAATGTTATGTTACATTCCTAAATCTCTCATAATTACCATCTACTTATATAAACCAATGACTTTTACTTTCTTGTACCTGAACCATCAACATTGTGTAATTAACCAATACAAAGATCCAAATGATCACTATATACATCTATATACCTACATGTGAATATAATTTATTAATTTATAATTTAAACACAAAAAAACACGACTGACATTTCAACCATATTGTAATCACTGAAATTGTGCAACTTAATGCTCACATAATTTGGGTCATATGTTAATCATACCACCCTTTGAGTAATGGGTTTTGGCGCATAAATGTTAAGTCCTACCTGCCATAAACAACAAAAGTAAACCTCTTGAAACCATAATGCAGCTTCTCCCTGCTCCACCTTTTCCAAACCCCATCATAAGTTTTTTGATTACAAAACACGTTTCTTGAAACGCTCCATTTAATCATAACCATTTACTTTTCAATACAAAACAGAAATATTAATGACGCCTACTCATAAATTGCGCTGCTCTTCCTTCACCTACCTGTCAAGTTTTGGGAATCGCTCTCATCGGTACATAAACCGGTCGACGGTTTGTTTTGCCCAGAAATTAACATACAGGGTACAATACTGCTTACAATTATTATGATTCTGTTTAATTTTTACCTGGTTTTTTAACCGTGTTACTTTGAGGTATAGCTTACTTATTTTTATGTGATTTTATTTAATATCATTATTCATGTATCATATTTTAATGTTATTGCATTATGTTTCAGGATGCATGTTGTATTTTTATGTAGGTAGACACTAAATGTTACACGAACCAACCTGTATAATACATATTACTTATATTGATATTCATATATTAGGAAAGTATTTCCTCATCCTATTGTTTGCAACCATTTTCAGTGTTACTTTTGGGATTTATGAGATCCTAATATAAAGAAAACCATCACAACTTACTTAATCAGTGGCTACAGTTTTCACTATTACTCTCATATTATGCAAATTAGAAAATAATATAACCAGAGTAAACGTTACATACCACAACATTTATAAATAAATATAATTTTTATTTACAACCTTACTGTTCACCTTCCTAACAGTGCCTTGCAGGTTCTTGATAATGGAAATCCAACAACAGGCCACCCAGAACTTGCTATAACAGGTGACTCAACTGACTATGCTTTTCCAAAAACTATAAAACTAAATCAAAATTTATTTATTAAAGCTCATGTTTTGCTATTGTTTTTAATTCAACCGTAACGTTACACCAAATAAGGCTGAAATAACTTCATCAAATGACTACGAATATCCAGTGGACGGATCTGACGACGACATCGAAGGATTATATGATACGGTATGTTATTTCCGCGAGATTGGCGGGGTGTTCTCAGGTACCAACCACTCACTACAATCACTTTCTATAGTTACTTAATTGCTTGCATCACTATCGCCCATATTGACAACACATTTAACTCCAATATTAACTATTTTCATAATTTATTTCAAATTACATCACATATGACAAACCATATCATAGTAGGATTATTGTTTGTACAAACCAGTGTATATCACAAATAAAAATTAATATCCACACAACTACATATACTTCAATAAACCAGTAATGAGTT
>JAUTDX010004345.1:0-45213 GCA_030844895.1 Ambrosia x helenae | reverse complement strand
GTGAATTTCAACTTAGCGGTGCTTAATCACACCTCTCTTTCGGAGCCCACTGCTTCACTCCGGCCAGACTATGTTGTTATAACCAGGCACACGATGACATCATTGTTTGGTCTGGCGTACACTGTGAAAACTCCACAGAGACCAGCTCAGGGGCGGATACAACTTAAAGTCAGGGGGTACGTCTGTTACCACCTCGATTATCTTGGCGAATTGGAAAAAAATGTTTTTAAGGTATTTTATAAAATGATACCCCTAAAACAATTTTTTTGTTACCCCTTAAAATAAATTTTATAAAATGTTATCCATTGTTTTATTTTCTAGATCCACCACTGAACCAGCTCTGGCTAAAACAAACTTATAAGTTATTTAATAATGTATGAATACTGAGAACCACTTAAATAAAGCAAAGCAACAAGCAAATAAAATATATTAGAACAGGTGAATCAAGTTGAAATAAGTTATGAAAAGAAGGTTCGGGGCGAAGCTTTGTTCTCAAATCCGAGGTGGACTCAATTTTTTTTGATCGATGGTGGCAAATCAGAGGGGACTAGATTCAACTCAGACTCAATTTACCTACGAAAATCATAATTTCCACTACTGCGCCAAAAATCGGGGGGGGGGGGGGGGTGGCCCTAAGAAAAATCCTTTGCCCCAGTTCTTGATGAAGGTGAAATAGATTATCATGCAAATGGGTATACGATCGTTGGAGATGAGATGAACGGTAGAGATGATGAAGTGAAGGATCTCCGGAAAATTGAACGGAAAAAGTTAGCCGGTAGAAAATGTGTTGATCGTAGAGTGTAGTAGTCTAATACTACAAAAATGGAAACTATAAGGGTGGTGGGTGGCGATCTCGGCTACCCTCTCGGGTATGGGGTAGCAAGTGGCGAAGCTTGAAAAAAATAGTGGTGGGGGCTAAAAATCACGAGACCCAATTTTTTTTCTATCGATGGGGCCGGAAGATCAAACGGTGGGGGATGGACCCAATTCATATAAAAATTACTTACGAAAATCGCAAATTTCCATCGCTGAGCCAAAAAAACATGAGCGGGGCACCCTGACGCTCATAATGCTTCGCCATCAGGGGTAGCCGATTGGCTACACCGACCCTTTGGCTTCGAGTATGCAAATCGAGTGGTGCCAACAAGTAGTACAAACCTAGAAGAGAGAGATGTGTGTGTGTGTGTGTGTTGCTAGGAGAGAGAGAGATGTCTGCTTCTTGCACACAGTTTCCATAGAGCTGATGGTCGGGTAGCTAACCTGGCATCCGTACCGTCCGGCAAGGACACCCTCTACCCTAATATGATGCCTACAAACGTTCCATATGAGAATTTTATTTACTTAACAGTCCATATGTTGTTTTCGAAATGTAGATTACGCCCCTTTAAACTTGAGTACTAGCATTTCCTACCCGGTTTAAGAAAACTACATTCATCTAATAAGCACGAGATTTTACACCAGAAAACTATTATCATCTTGAACTGGCTTGAAAATTTGTACAAGCAGTCAACGAACATTTATAAAAGTACATTGTACAAGCATTAATAACACCTGGTGTTCGACCATGATGTCCTTGCTGAATTGAAAACCCCAAAACGCATTTTCGAGTTGGAAATAATATTGTGGAACATCTAGAAACCCTAGAACTACCCACTTTGAGGTGGACATGGATTCAGAATACTTTTTCCTAATATATGTTTTAGTCTATTTTATTATTAATTTATGTGTGTTTATATTTTTATATTTTTTTAGTTTTAAATAAATGTAATTTTAATTTTAGTGGAACAAGAATTTTAATTTTTATTTAAATGGTTAATTTATTTAAAAACAGAGAAAAACGTATTTCAGGGTAGTGTTGCCTCCACTGACCACTGCTGCCGCCACTCACCACCGTCGCTATTCACCGCCACCCACCACCGTCGCTATCCACCGCCACCCACCACTTTCGCTGCCACCTTTCATCGCCATCACCCAAAGCCGTCACCCACCACCGTCGCCATAAGTAGTGTCAATTCTCCAATTAATACATTAATTGATCCTATTAGTTGTGCTATATTATTCTAATATTAGTTTAGCTTATATTGTTAAACAATTAAATATCGAATTTTGAATTTCAAATTTCAAATTAAAGTTCGAAATGTTTAAATTCAAATTTGACAAAATTCAAAATTTTGAATTTTGGTTAATAATTGTAAGAAATTACACATACTAAATATCCTTTTATTTACACAGTTAATATGATTCAAACTCCCTACATAAGTTGTGTCAACTCTTATTAATACATTAATTGATCCTATTAATTGCCCTATATTATCCTAATATTAGTTTAGCTTATATTGGTAATCAATTAAATAATGAAATATCAATTTCAAATTTAGTTTAATAATGGTAAGAAATTACACATACTAATTATCCTTTTAATTACACATTTTGAATGACTCAATCTTTAAAAAAATAAAATTTTGAATTAAAGTTAATAATGGTAACCATTACACCTATTAGTTATCTTTAAATTACTAATATATTTAAAATATAACAATTAATAATTTTGGTTGTAATTTTCTCAAATTAATAATTATAACAAACAATCCTACTATTACCTTTAAAATAGAGATATCCTAATTAGATATTTCCTAATATATTTAATTTTTTTTTTTTTTGGAAGGTGTGCTTCAGCGGTAAACCCAATCGACAGACAACCCCTCGACTCGAGTTCGAATCTCTACCGACGCACCGGTGTCCACTTTGAAGTTTCTCAAATTAGTTACAAGTTAAAATTCAAATTTTGAATACAAAAATTTGAATTGATAGATTTCATTTAAACTTTATAAATATTCAAATATTAAATGTTTTATTAAACTATATAATTTCATATTTTAATATCTATAATGGTAACAATTAGATTTAATTATAACATTTAATTCGAATTTTGAATGATCTGACTCAAATGGTGTCTTACTTTTAACATTTTATCAGAAATATTTTTCAATACTAGTTATTTTTTATTAGATAATACTTCTCAAATACCATCTGATAACAAGATTCTAGTGAAGTTCTAAAGGCGTCAATTCCCAATATCCGTATGTTTCGCAATGACCATCAATAAAAGCCAAGGACGGTCTCTATCGAAGGTTGGATTGTATTTAAGAGACCCTGTATTCTCACATGACCAACTTTATGTCACATTGTCAAGAGTTAAAAGCAGGGGGGGTGAACTTGCTTATACTAGATGGTGACGGGAATGTCAAAACTAAAACAAAATATGTGGTGTATAAGGAAATATTTAGTGATATTTGAATAAAATGTGTATTCCTTGCTTTTAAATTTTAATAAAACATTTATACTATATTTTGTTTATAGGTTTTTACCACTCCAAATAATTGTTAGAACCGCGTGTCCACGCAGGCAATAGTCTAGTAAAGTAATACTTTGTTTCACTCCCACGTTACAACCAAACAAGATATGAAATGGTAATGATCCATTCCATTACCTTGTCTATTTCATTACCTCGTACAATCTATTTCCTCATTCATTTCATTACCTCATACCAAACAGACCCTAAGCATTTGATGGTTCAACTAACTTCGAACCAAAATAAATCTCCAAATCTCAATATTAAAAGATTAGAGGAACAAATCAAAATTATCCCTTTTGATCACAAAACCTTGCATTTTAATCTCTTTCAAAATTCATTTCAGTTTTTCATACAAACAAAAAAATATGGCATCAAAAACCATATAATACCACACATTTTTTTTATATAAAATATATGTATATTACCCTATATATGCATATGTGTGTGTGGTGGTAGTTGGGGGTGATGGGTTGTAATATGTTGATTTTGCTAAAAACAATTTCAACACTTTTATTTTTAAAAGAACTAAGAAAATGATGTTAACTTTTTCTAAATCGCTAATTCATAAACTTTTTAAACATACTCAAATCTATATACATGTTCATTATGACATTAAAACTCTCAACCAGTCAGAAAGTAACACATGTAATATAACTAGATACCGTAGGCTGTAACAAGCTCTTTTATAGCTGTTAGAAAATAGTGTCGAGAATAAAAAAAGTGCCCGACCTTCTTTTGAAGGCCAAACATAAAAAGAAAAGAAAGAAAATCCATTGCCATTTATGTGAAAAGTAGACAAAGAGATGATCAATTTTAGTGGGAAAAATGAAAATAAATAATCCTAATTATTGACTATAACTTACCCATGTGTAGGTAATATAGATAAACAAGATCATGTTAATTTATCAACGAAACATCATGCAAATTATTATATATAATAAATGTTGACCACCTTAGGAATAGTACTAACGGTTGACCGTTAGTTACTATTCAACTCCGTTAGTTACTATGCAACTCCGTTAGTTACTATTTATCTCCGTTAGTTACTATTCAACTTCGTTAAGTTACTATGCAACTCCGTTAAAATAGTATTAACGGAGTTACTATTGAACTCCGTTAAAATAGTATTCAACTCCGTTAACTTACTATATTCAACTCCATGATGGACGGTTCAACCGGGTATGTCGGATGGTTCAACCGGTTGTATTAGGTAGGTGGTTCAACCAGTTTAATCGGACGGTATGAATGGTTAGGAATATTGGTTCAACCGGCCATACCAGACGGTTCAACCGGGTTTGTCGGGTGGTTCAATCGGTTGTACCAGGTGGTTCAACCGAACCATCGCAATACGTGAGATTGGTTCGTATAAATTTTGTTAAAAATCGGTTTGCCCCGCGGCGAAGCGCGGGTGTTAAACCTAGTTTATCAACAAAAGTTGATTATGAATAGTAACTATTTTATTCTTTAGCGTATAGTCTCAGTTAAGCCCAGCCCGTTACTTGGCCCGCTTTAATCGATAAATGTTTATGGGCCTATCGGGAGAATGTCCCCATTAATAAAACCTTTGATTATTCAAAATTTCAAACTATATCCGATCAAGTAGAACATGGTGAAGTTTTAATGATCACTTAATTAAATTTATATACGATATTTTGGAATAAACAAATATTTCAACAGCATAATTGTGTGTGCATATAATTACTTCTTCTTCAAGGTATTATAATTTAAGAAATTTAAATTAAAGTTTGAGAGATATAATTAAGATAATAGTTGAACATATTTACTTAGTTTGGTATTAAGTTACACAGTGGTGTAAACGAGCCAATTTGAGTCTAAGCTTGCTTAAGCTCAAGCTCGTTTCAAGTTTTATATTTATGTTCTAAGCTCGAGCTTGATTCATATGTTTTTTTTCCCAAAACATATTTTATTTATTTTTCATTCATGTTAAATCTTATATATTAGTATATAACCGTAAGAATTTTAGTTAATTATTTTAACTATAACTATATTGTATTAAGTATTTGCCCAAGAGCATAGTCAATCTTTCCGTAAGAAGCCTAAGCTCAACCTGATTTTTTAACGAACTGAAATCCATTCTCAAGCTCATATAAGCTTAGCTTGATTCAAGCTTTTAACAATTGAATATTAAGTAGCTCACGAACAACTTAACTCATTTACACTTGGAAAACAAAAATCAAGAGATTAAACTAATTATTTATGGGCAACATTTACATGTAGAAACCCAATTTTTATTAAATCAATCATATTTTCAATACATGCAACAAAATAAGGAGTATACATAAGAGAGCTAAGCCTACAAGAATAACTGATATTCAATAGTCATTGGTATAAATATTAATGCACACTAATTATCTCATAAAATCATAGTAGTAACTTCTACTACTTATGGTATTTTTCATACATGTTAGATCTAGAAATGAAAATAGGATACACCTTTACAAACAAAATTTTTTACAAATTTAAATAAATATATTATTATTATTATTATTATTATTATTATTATTATTATTATTATTATTTTGATAAAACATCTAAATATACTGATAACTTGTTTCTCCCTTCACTTTTTCCAAGCATTGCAACTCACCCAGCAAACGAGCATATTCCTTTTGGGCTTCTCCCAATTCCATTTTAAGCTGCAACACCTGCGCCAATAATCGATAATGTAACCAACATCAAACACAATGTGTATCCCTAAAAGTATAGGCTCAAAATGCTATTTTGTTCGGGCCGGGTTGAGTCAGGTTGGGTTGACCACCTCACCCGCTAACACCTTTTTTTGTTATTTTTTTAAATAAAACAATTTGGACAATTATAAACCCTTGAATAGGTAACCTGCAAACTTCAACCCGTTTGACATGTTCACTGCTTACTAGAGGTGTAGACAAGCCAAGTTGCTATAAGCTACTCAGGATTGGGTCACAAAAAATTTAGAATTGAGTCGAGAGCTTTAACGAGCTCCAGCCTAAATTGGAACACACTTAATAAATGAGTTTGAACTTGAGATACACATGTTTAAGCTCCAGCCTAAATTGGAGCACACTAGGCTCGTGAGCCTAAATGAGGTGGTTATTTATATAAGTGTTAGTTTATTTTTTATTTTATACATTAATATGTAACTACATAATATATACTAGTTATATAAAACTTATGATAAAATAACTAAATAAAATATATGTTATTAAATGTATAAAAATATAATTACAAAAATATAAATAATTATACACACAATTAAAATAATTATATATTTATATATTTAATAGATAATAAACGAGTTGAGCCCAGGCTGAGCTCGAGCGTGAAAAATTATCAGCTAACCGAGCTCGGGCTCATCTGGGCTCGTTTACACCCCTAGTAATTACATACATGAGGTAAGTGGCACAAAAGTACAAGCATCTTTATAGAAATAAACAGCCAATATTACCTTGAGGTTGAGTTGTTCTTCCGCCTTCATAAATTCTGCGCATCTGAAAAAAAAAACGAATCATCAAACAAAAATAGTTCTGTTATTGTGTTGGAATTATAACCATGGTGTCAAATATTTTTTTTTTTTTTTTTAAATTTAGTTCTTTATTTTCCACCAGAAACGAAGAAAATCTAGCTAAGATCATCAAGGTTCTTGAAATAAGATAAATAAAGAAAACCAAATGTGTGAATGATATGTAAAGTCTAAAGAATACTAACTTTGCCTGAAGCCTTCTCTTCTCTTCCATCCGTGCCTCTGATTTGATCACTATAGGTTGATCACTTGATTTCCTCTTCAAGTTTGACCCTTTTTACAAAGAAACATGGCAAATTAAGCAAAAATATTGGAAAGGAGACAGAATAATTTTCAAAAATATTGATCACTCTTTTATATTATTAGTTTTTTTTTTTAAATTTCTAACCTTGTTGGAAACCTGGAGGGATGCTTGGCTGTACCAAGGTTGGCAACAAATTTGATTGAAAAGATGCCCTGCTAGTTATGGTAGTTATCATAGGCGGTTTTTTAGTTCTTTCGCCACTGTTGGTGAATTTCCTAGAGGGAACGTTTTGCTCTGGACCGTGCTGATGAACAAAATTAGTGGCACCTGGGGTAGCTGATGGAGGTCGGGGTTTTCTGTGAATTTGATAACCAATCAGTCCACAATGGTAATCCCTGCAGCATTGGAGGAAAATATAAATAAGCATATTCATTTCCAATCAAGAGGCACTTTTTTAAGAATTACGTTATTTTTGGTACAGGTAGCAAATTATGGGCAGTTTGGGTAACGGGTCATTTGACCAACTTTCAAGCCGTTGGGCCCATTTGACCCGTTACCATTATAGTTAAATTTTATTGTTTGACCTGTAAATACAAATGAGTTGAAATTGCCACCACTGTTTTTGGGATATACAAAGAATTGCTTACCAGTACTCCAGTGTCATTTCTTTTAACCGATGAACGAGTTTTTGGTAAACAGAAGTTTTTTCAAAATCTTGCTTATCATGAGTTGGCTCGATAAAATTGGCTTCAAGAATACCTGTAAGGAATCTTTTAGTTGTAAGACACAAACTAATTTTCCTTGGGACCAGCAGGATTTACTATTTATGTTCTTACCAACTACGCATCTCCCTCTGTTTGAAGAATAGCTAACCACGGGCCAAAATGGCTGAAAAAATATGCACAAGAAATGACAAGTATGTTTAATTGCAGAAAATGTGACTAGGGGTGTTCATAAACCTTTAAAACGACCAAAACACCCAAATTGAAGCAAGTCGGTCGGTTTGACCAGTTTGGTTTCATAAACCCACCAACAGTCTGGAACTTGGAACCAGTTTTAACCTGTTTTATTGATTTTTTTTTCAATTTTGGAAAATGCAGCTATGTGTGTATTATTTTCATACATAATGCATAGTAACAATTTTGTAAAAAAAAAAAAAATCAGTTCAAACCTGCCAAAACAGTACTGTGAAACCAGCAAATGCTTATACCAGCTGGTCCGACCGACCCAACCTAGTCGGCTTCGTTTGTTGTTCCCGAAAGAGGGAAACCGACGGCGGTTCATCAAAATCAGAGCGTGAACTCTTCTAGAGGTGGCATTGGGTTCGAGTTGAAACAAGCCACTTTTTAGTTTTAGGTTGGGTTTGACCCGCTAACATTGTGTGTACATCTTTTTTCTTATGATAAAGACTCAACTTATTCATCTTGATTACATAAAATAATATCCTTACAATAAAAATCTAGATTTCAGAATTTATAAAAAAAAAAAGACTATTTAGAAGGTGACTTTCAAGTTTCAACCCTTTTAACATGTTCGACCATTTGACACATTTAAAGGAAAAACAACCCAAATCGACCCATTTTAAAAGTAAATGGGTTGAAAAGGCCAAAAGCCCAAAAAAGTATCATTTTTTACCAGAAGATGGACTAGAATTCGAACCCGGGTGGAGTAGAAACAAACCAACACTCTTACAATAGTTTGATTTTTGAGATCAGAAGAGCCTTAAAACTTTAAACATTTCTTTCAATCTACATAAAGGAATAGAAAGCGATGCTAACCAATATCAGACGATTTTTGTGGTAGACATTAAATCCATGAACATTGACATGTGGTGCCTCCTTGAGAAAACCAATAGTTGTAACCACCGAACCCTGAATTGATCAAAATTACTTCCCTCAATTTATATTTTTATTCTTATACTTCAAAACAAGAAAACACTAAACAAGTATCCATAAATTTAATTCAACCTCCAAAGGTTTATACATGATAAATTCTGTGTACTTCAAATCTGTAGCAACATTATGATACAGGACGACTTTCCCACGCAATACCATTGCAAAAGTTTCAGGTAATTTTAAGTACAAGACCGATAAGTATGCCTGAAATTAGATAAAATGTAGACCTTTTAGAAGAATTTATTGATAAAAGTTTTCTTACTATATAAACAGATAATCAAATTATAGCACTGGATTGACTTACACGAAGCGAATAACGAAGCCGGTTGGCAAGATGTTCACTGGTAGCTTGAGAAAAAGCATTCTTTAGCTTGCTGCTAGGTGCAATCCGAGTTATACAAATATCCTAAAACAAAATTAAGTTCAATTTACTTTTCTACATATTTCTCATAGGTTTATGATATTCTCCCAATTTGTATTCTGCTTAAGAGTTCGACAATTTTATTTTCACATATAACTAGAAGTGGAAATTTTGACCCATATTTCTTATAGGGTAAGATAGAAAAAATATAACTTACAAGAAAAGCAGGTCAAGATATTCGCCTAAAGTGTGCTTTGATAGATTTTAATCCCAAGTCATAAGTCAGTTAATTCATAAAACTGAAATGGTATTTTTGACATGCGTACTTATAAAACTAAAATTTACAAATGACAAATCTTGACAAAAAAACTGTTTCAGGTCATCCTAACTCGGCCCACTACCGGCTACCCAACCTGTCTGACCCACCCATTTTTCCACCTCTACACAGCATACAATCTTACTATCCATACATATCTAGTAAATGAAAGAAGAGGCAGTCAAAACCTCAGGATCCGAGTCAAAATCTAGCTCCATACAACGATCCTCATCAAGCCACAGATTGTATACGATGATTTTTGTACCATGAGAACCAACATTTTCAAACTACAGTTCATGAAAAAAAAATGTTATGTTAAGAATTCCTGTAAATCAAACCAACTACCGCTCAATAAGATAATTATATCCCTTCAGTTGTAAAAAGAGGTGATGCTTTACATTGTTGGAAATCAGGCCCCCAAACAACACTCGAACAATTGGTTCTTGAGATCAAACCAAGATCATGACGTTTTCTGTTTATCAAAAGTAAGCGGTGCAGAAGTGAACAAGGGTGGCGATGCTGTGACGAGTTCACGGCAGTAGCAAGTAGCAATTGAAGACTTGATCGACCAAGGTAGGGAAAGAACGGTATCAGTTTTGATTGCATTCGGTGCATTCGATTTTTTGGCAGCTGAAAGCAAAAGTAGCAAGATTCTGTGTGAATCTATGAAGCAAGAAAGCATGATCGGTTTCAGAACTAAGGGAGAACGCTACTTGTTAATCCTGAAACTGGTCCGGTTTGAAAGAAAGTGAAAATTGAAGGGGTGAATCGTAAAAGAGTCTATATATAGGTTTATTTGTTCTCCTAGTATTAGGTGTCTTGGTGCGTAAGTTAGAATTTTAATATATATAGAGTCTATGTAATTTGTGTGCAAGTTTATTTGATTAACATAAAGTGTCATGATCTTGGTTTGATCATAAAAATCGATTGTTCGAGTGTTGTTTTGGGGCCTGATTTCCAACATACATCATGAGTTAAAACTTAAAACCTAATAACTTATTAACAAAATCAAAAGATATTTTTTAAATGCGCAATACTTAAAAGAATCTCATAAATTATGAGAAGAGAAGTTGCAACATGTACTGCTAGATCATATGAGACCGGCTCTAGAAATGCTAACAGATTGAAGATACAGTTGATGCAAAGACAGTTAGATACTATATTATAGAGGCATCGCTTTGATCCAGTTACTATCGAATGGGTCGACTTGGGTTAAGTTTAACCTACAACAGGTCTAATTAAGGGGGTGTTTGGGGTTGCGTTTTGAAATTGATTTTTAGATTATTGCGTTTTGAAAACGCAAATAATCAGTTTTTAGTATTTGGGGTTGAGTTTTGAAATGAATTTTTAGGCTACCAAAACGCAATAATCTAAAAGCAGCTCTACCCTTGCTTTTCCAAAACGCATAAGCTATTTTGAAAGATCAATCCCAAACACCCTCTAAATAGCTGAAAATGGAACAGGTCAAATGGGCTGACAGATCAAACGAGTTGAAAGTAGCCTAGGTGTAATTTTCATGCATACAACCTCCTTGATCCTTTGCTCAAAGATTTAGATTATTATTGCAATAGTATTATTTTGTAATCATGTTTATTCTCAAAAAAATGGACAAAATGTGTTTACTGGTTTACCCACCAGAACTGCACATCTTGCCTCTTCTACACTAGATCCAAGAAAGAGTGGGACCAAACTCACTTGTTTAAGTAGTTCCTCTTCTGTTGAATATGGAGACCATTGCAACAGCATAGACATATTTACATTGGGGTACTCATTATCTTTTGATTGTAGGGAAACAAAAGAGTTCGTAATGAAGTTGAACTCATAGTGAACCTGCAGTTTACAATAAAACAAGTTTAATCATAGATTAGGACGTACAAATAAGTTGGTTTTGTATCCATTTTTTCCCTTCAATATAAAATATAAATAAGGAATATGTTAACAATATTTGCTGAAACAATATCATTATCATAATAATCCATATATTTGATTAAATCAATTAGGAGACATTTACTCTGTTAAAAAAGTAGCAAATAATAAGTCAACATTTAATCTGTTTTAAAGCAGACATATAATCCGTAACTTGTAAGCATTAACAATAAACATAGGGTGTGCCTTCTCCAAAGAAAAACAAATAATAAATCAACTTTGGGAGACATTCAGTCAGTTAAAAAAGTATGTATCATTCGACATGTTCCCCTTTTAGATACATTTTTTTTGTAATTGACCCATGTGAGAAAATGCAACCCGAATCAACTCATTTATAGCCAAACCTCCCACCTAAAAGTCAGCATTAGAAAAAATCTAAGACCAACAAGTCTTACCATGGGAACTACTATTCTGTCATAACCCTCTCGAGTCAAATATGTATATGATAAAAGTCCAATGCTTTGAGTCACTTTCCTGCTCATAAGAACAATGACAGAATAACTAAGGAGAATATATGATAAAAATTGAACATAAAGTGTTTTGACAATTTCAACCTGTACCAGAAATTACCTATTTGGACAAGAATCATTTTGACCCATTACCAAACCCGCTCATTTTGTCAGCTTCAGTTTAAATATTCAGTGATGTTGATTACATGAAAGAGTGAAAGCAGATTAAAAATTAAACCTGTTAGTTATGTTACGGCTAAAAACTATGACATCAGCTCCAAGCCTCATAGTACTGGTCTTGAAGCCATTTCCATCTGAACAGTACCTTGTCTATTAATAAAAGTGGATAAATTATTAAACAAAAATATTTATCTAGAAGAGCAAGTACATACACTTTCCAATCGCTGATATAGAAGATTTATCTGAAAATCCGAAACTCAGACAGCGGCGCATTGCCTCTGGATCCATCCCATTTCCATCATCTAGTTTGAACAAAAAAAAAAAACCCTCATCTCAGTCCCAACATTTAACTAGAAATAGTGAAAGAAGTGTCATTCACACAAAGAGCAGACGATACACTACCTTGGATTAACAATGCCGAGCTTCCATTTCTTGGGTTTATGGTTTTATCTATAATCACATATGTGGCCCCATTTTGTATCTACACACAATAATAGGGAGTAATATGAAGAAGCATATAAAAATAGAAACAAAAGAAGTCATAAAATGACAAGCAACAGAGGTAGGCGTGCGTGTCTTTGGCTTTGGCAAAATAAAGCAGGACAGGGATAATTAAAGATAATATGCAATTCCTATGGAAGATATGACGGTTATTAGTCCTTGAACCAGGAAATCCTGGAATCTTTTAGACAGCAACCCAAAACACAAAGATCTAACAACAGGCATGGCTCGAACTACCTCATAAATTTTGGAAGAAACTATAGCTATTAATGATGCTTGTATGGAACATATGCTGTTTCAACTAACATTTAAATGATAAATAAGAGGCGGCAGTTTAAAGGTTACGTTTGGTAAAATCATATAAATTAGCTAATGAGAAACTGATTAGATGGATAGATCCGGTCAATCAGGTTGAGACACCCAAAATGTATACACATTACAAAACCTCCTAAATCATTATATTCAAAAAGCCTACATTATTCTTGGAATAAAGCACTCCCTTCGTCCCAAAATAATTGTCCAAGTTTAGAAATAGATAATATAATTTAATAGTGTCCCACTTACACTTAATTACCCTTATCCTAAAATCTTGCAGGTTTTCCAATTCAGTTGGTATCTTGAAAGGGTAAAACAGACAGTCTGATTAACAAAATTTGCATTAACTGCATCAACCCCAACCAGCCCAACTTGATCCGCATGACCGCATCAATATTACCCATTTTGACTTGCTACCCAACCCATTAATTTTGTCATCTATAGATAAGGGCCAAACGTTTGCCATGAAAAAAATTCACACATTCATAGGGTAAAAATAAAATACACCAATGAGATGTTGATACATTCTTCTTACCGTTTCATGTTAATGATTTTCTTTTCTTCAATGTGATATGGTTAGCTTCTTTAGTATATGGTCGGAAGTCATATTTTTTTCTATTTTCATTCCATGGGTGCAGAATAGAAATGATTTGGAATCATGTAAATACAAATTGTACTATAAAGTGTGAAATCAGTAGTGGTTTTATTACCTCATCCACGGCATTGTCAATAAGCTCTGCTACAGCTGTAAAAACAAAACATTAAAAAAATAGTTAAAAGTTAAAACATGCTTGTATACAACATAGGTTGAATTTATGACAGTATATGCCTATATGACACTACCATATATACTTTGTTGAAGCTCAACATACCACCAAAAACCCATTTGTGGGAAGTAGCATTAGAGTGAAGAAATCTCGGATGTATATGTAGATAAGTTGAACCAGCTGTGAAATCATTGTCAAAAGATCCATTAAGCATACATACAGTAAAACCTCAATAAATGAATACCCTAAGGCGAGCTTTTTCATTTATTAATTATTATATACTAATATTGTGTTGTGCACACAAGACAACCATTACAGGAAATATTTGAGACTGCAATTGTGACCCATTCATACAGTTATGCTTTATTAACAAGTAAAATTGTAAGAAAAATGCTAAAACATAAACTGATCATAAGGCTCACCCAAATTGTATTAATAATGCTTGAAGCTTCTTAAATCATTTAATTTAAAAAACTCTATTATATAATAATAGGAACTATCAAATCATTTACTACTAGCAAAGAAAAGTTCGCAAGTCAACTAAACCCGACCCGACCCACTCTAAAAATGTCAAAATCTGGCCTGTTAACCAGTTACCCAATCCACCACCTCTAGAAAACAAAAATACGTTAAGACTGATAGATACATTGAGTTGTGGGCTTAGAAATAAGCTCATTATTGTAGACACCAGCTTTCCAAAATTGCCGAACTATAGGGGCTTCACAAATTGGTGACGTAGAACAAAGGTCTGCATCATCAGCTGCTGACTGTTTTTGTTTTTCAGATCTTCCACTTATAGGGGTAACAGTATGGGACCGTCTTAGTTGACTTGATACGCTGAGTAAGTCTGGCTCCAGTTTAACATCCCTAGCATCCATGTTCGCATGAACATTACCACTAAGTAACTCTTTCATTCACTGTGACAGGCATTCAGGAAATCGGTTAGCATCTTCTGGAAGAATGTGATTTCAAAAAATTTAAAAAGATTGATAAAACCAACCAAGATGGTTTTTTTATTAAAAATAATGAAAGTTCGAACGTAATGAAAAATCGGCCTGCTTTAAGAGGTAGGTTTTCTGCAATGGCAGCAATGCAATGCAAACACTTAACTCTCTAGATGAAAAAGCGTATTAAGCACAATGATTGTCTTCCCCTAATCCCTATTTGTAAAGTTATTTTGTTAAGAAAATACCATTGTTTCCTACTATAGGTAAGTAAATGCTATGAATGGCTATATGTTAATGCAAAACAATCAAGATACAATTCCTTGTATAACTATTTTAAC
The DNA here is from genome assembly GCA_030844895.1 of Ambrosia x helenae. Classification (NCBI taxonomy): domain Eukaryota; kingdom Viridiplantae; phylum Streptophyta; class Magnoliopsida; order Asterales; family Asteraceae; genus Ambrosia; species Ambrosia x helenae. The sequence continues at coordinate 30,099 of JAUTDX010004345.1, read as the reverse complement.
CATAAATAGCACAAGTCTTACAAAACACTCAACATACAATTCCTTGTATAACTATTATATTGTAATCAATTGTTCACTTTATTATGAAAACAATATTGTTACCTATTTTAGAGCACTCACATTGGATTCTATATCTCCATCTTTATAATATAACTAAAACACATTTTTATCTCTAAATTTTATTCATCTTCTAAAACCTCACCACATCCCATTCTCCATATCCATCTCTATACAATTGAGTAACACTTTTTATTCTTTTCTATTATTTTTTTCTCTTTTCCTTACTCAAAAACACATTTATAGATAGGGATGAGCATTTGGTCCTGGAACCCCGTACCGTACCGAGCCATTTCAGTAGTTATTTTGTTAAGAAAATAACATTGTTTCCTACTATAATAAGGAAATGCTATGAATGGCTATATGTTAATGCAAAACTATCAAGATACAATTCCTTGTATAACTATTTTAACCATAAATAGCACACGTTTTACAAAACACTCAACATACAATTCCTTATATAACTATTATATTGTAATCAGTTGTTCACTTTATTATGAAAACAATATTGTTACCTATTTTAGACCACTCACATTGGATTCTATATCTCCATCTCTATAATATAACTAAAACACATTTTTATCTCTAAATTTTATTAATCTTCTAAAACCTCACCACATCCCATTCTCCATATCCATCTCTATACAATTGAGTAACACTTTTTATTCTTTTCTATTGTTTTTTCTCATTCCCTTACTCAAAAACACATTTATAGACAGGGATGAGCATTTGAACCCGTACCGTACCGAGCCATTTCAGTAGTTATTTTGTTAAGAAAATAACATTGTTTCCTACTATAGTAGGGAAATTCTATGAATGGCTATATGTTAATGCAAAACAATCAAGATAGAATTCCTTGTATAACTATTTTAACCATAAATAGCACTAATCTTACAAAACACTTGACATAAAATTCCTTGTATAAGTATTATATGGTAATCAATTGTTCACTTTATTATGAAAACAATATTCTTACCTATTTTAGAGCACTCACATTGGATTGTATATATCCATCTCTATAATATAACTAAAAACATTTTTATCTCTAAATTTTATTCATCTTCTAAAACCTCACCACATCGCATTCTCCATATCTGTCTCCATACAATTGAGTGACACTTTTTATTCTTTTCTATTATTTTTTCTCTTTCCCTTACTCAAAAGCACATTTATAGATAGGGATGAGCATTTGGTCCCATAACCCCATACCGTACCGTACCGATCCATTACAGTACCAATTCAAACCCACTTTTTGCTTTTTCCAGGATCGGTACATTACGGTATAGTACTTTGGGTTGATTTACCTTCAGACGCCGGTACGGTACCGTACCGGCCACTTTAGGTACATGTACCCACCTTCCTTTTGTGTTTTTCTAGATCGGTACTTTTGGCTAAGTACCAGGTTCATCCCTATTTATAGAGATGGATATAGAAAGTGCATAGTAATCTCCATTTTTTTTGGAGACTCACTGTAGCATCTCTGTAACTTTTCTCTATTTTAAAGAACCGGATGGTGTAAGTATTTAGGTACTAATTTACCATTCTCTATATTTTCTTTAAATATTAAAGATTGAGTATGTTTTAAGGACTCCAATGGGAATGCTCTTAGGTAAAAGAAATACTATGAATGGCTACCCTGATTGTGCAAAATAACATTTTTGCTGAATTTACTAAACCAACCTTAAATAGCCCCGCTTGAAGTGTACGCATATAATGTGTATATGTGTGGGCCATCAAGGGCAAAAGTAAAATTGCACTAAGGAAATACCATGTATGACTATTTTGATTGTGCAAAATAACATTTTTGCTCAAGTTAGTATCTAACCATATACAGCTTATGTTTTACAAACACTTAAAAGTCTTGTATAGATAGATTCATAGATGAAAATTTGTATGAATTACTAAAAATAATTGTTATATTATGGTCAAATATGGAACCTAAGTATTTTAAGCCATAATGTAGCTTAAATTGAAGACAAATTAGATTTTTAAGGCATCACTTTCATTTATGTCGTTTCAAAACAATTTACAACATTCTGATTGACATATAAATCAGTTAATTGTTCGTCAGCGCAAAGGAAGTTACTTATCCGTTAGAATGAAACAACCCTTGATAACAAAAGTGAAACTTAAGGAGTGTCACTCGCCACATTACCGGTAAGGATTATTACAACCAAATGATCATAATTTTGATAACTAAATGAGAAAATTACCAAAATAAGCATAGTTGACCAATTAATTACCAAAAGTAGACAAATGTTGGATTAAATTTGTGGGAAAGAAACATAGTTATCAAAGGCGCATAGGCCTCGCATGGGGGCTAGGCGCAAGGCGCAAAAAACAAAGTGAGGGCATCGGACATAAAAAAGCGAACAGAGAAAAAAAATTAAAAACACATTATGTATTAGAAAAATAATATTATTCTTCAAATAAAATAAACAAAAGTTATTAATGTGTAAAAGTAGTTTTCCTTAGATAAAAGTAGAAAGTTGGCTGATTCTAGCCATAATTTAGAGAATTTGGCTGTAAACTCTCCAAAATTCGGTACTTGCCGGTAGGGGTGCAAATGAGCCGAGCAGCTCGCGAGCTACTCGAGATCGGCTCGGTAAAAAGCTCGAAACGAGCCGAGCCTTATCGAGCTCGAGCCGAGCTTGAGCCTAGAACAAAGCTCGTTTACTTATCGAGCTCGAGCTCGAGCCTGGCATATAAAGCTCGCCAGGCTCGTCGAGCCTTATCGAGCCTAATATAATATTAGGTTTATTAATATTTTATGCTATTTACACCACATTTAAAGTTGTTTAATAAACGAGCCGAGCCGAGCTTTTGACTTATCGAGCCTAAACGAGCTTATTATATATTATTTAATTTAATATATTAACTAATAAACACTAAACGAGCCGAGCCCGAGCCGAGCTCGAGCTTGAGAAACTACTAACGAGCCGAGCTCGAGCTTTAAAAACAAAGCTCGAACCGAGCCGAGCTCGAGCTCTTATAAGTTAATCGAGCTCGAGCTCGAGCTCGAGCTCGAGCCTGACCGAGCTCGGGCTCGGCTCGGCTCGTTTGCACCCCTACTTTCCGGAATCCGCACGGAAATCGTCACACTATCCTGGAAAAATGGGCCTAGGCGCAAGATACGATGACAAACGCCACCTTAGCCTCCAAATTTTCAGCCTTACACGACGTTTGTTTATTTTTGGTAATTTTACCTAACTAAATTTCCAATTTGCCTAATTTGAATCTGTGAGAACAATCTGACCTAAAAATCCTCAAATCAATAACAATTTCAATTTTCAACTTAAAACATTAATTAACTCATTAACTCAATAAAAAAAACATGTAACTACAAAAATTGAAGAAATTAGAAATGAAATCAAAGCAATTCATACCAGTGTAGTTACGCATCTACGTACAGACTCCAGATCAAACGACGACGTTGCAATGAGAACAGAATTAGGGTTTTGGAGGTCAACGAGAGTTTACAATTCAGTTAATTGAAGATATATGCAAACAAACAGTTTGAGTGAAGATAATAATAATAAATTGACATAGAGACGGTTGACTTTTATATAACAGTGAATAATAATCGGAATTAGTCTCCGCCTCTCCGGTAGCCGGCAGCTGTTTTTTTGGGTTCCTTTTAGCTGTATTTATTATTATTACTTTGACCACTAGTCTACTCAAAGTCAATTATTGCAGTTATTATTATTGTTATTATTACAGTATTTTTTTATTTTATTTTTTTGAACGGCTATTGTTGTCATTATTACCCCGCGCTTTTCTACCAATCATATCAACACTTTTTTCTTTTTAAAAAAAAAAATAGGCAATTAGTGTAAACTCTATAATATCCTAATTAATGTATTATTAGGGTGTGTTTAGCAAAACTAGCTGGAGGCTGGTAGCTGGAAGCTGAAAGCTGGTAGCTGGAAGGTTTTTAAATATATTTTGGTGTTTGCCAGAGTAGCTTGAGCTTTTAATAAAATGTATAAAATGACCAAAATAGACATAATTAAAAGCTTGTAAACAAGGTTTTTATTTTATTTTTAAAATAGAATGGGTATTTGTGTCATTTACTAATTAAAAGCTTGTAGCTAGTAGAGCTTTTTCTCCAACCTAAAAGTTTCGAGCTCCTTCAACTAAACAAGGCTTTTTATTAAGTATGAGTTTTTTCTTAAAAGCTCATTGCCAAACATACCCTTAACCAATCTATTCGTTACGACATAACGTAGTCGGTTATACATTTAGAGAATTTTAACTGTTTGATCATGTGAAAGTATAAGGTTATGTTTTTAACAGCAAATGTTTCTTATATTCTATTTTAAACCATTTAAATTACTTGATTAATTTGTTTTTTTAGCGTACTAGATTATTGTCCGCGTATACACGCGGTTCAACAATTAATAATTATTTGGAGCGGTAAAAACCTATAAAAGTAAGGAATACACATGTTATTCAAATATCACTAAATATTTTCTTATAAATCACATTCTTCGTTTTAGTTTTTACATTCTAGTCACTATCTAATATTAGTCCTTATATACAATCTTTTAGTCTATATCCCTTTAAAATATATGAAAAATGAATACATCGTAGTATCATACTAAGAGTTTACAAATGTCTAATGGCTTATTTAAATTGTATAGTTCTATACATATCCAAGTCCACCATTTTTTACCAATTTTGTTGGAGCTATAGTATTATTATTAGGGATAACTTTGTTAAATAGTAACCTGCTTTCAAGATTGTTTAAAAAAGGTCACTCATAATTTTTTCTGTTCCAATTAGATCACTAAAGTTACTTTGATGTTCTAATCATGGATATTTTACCTAAATAGAAGGTCATCCATCTTGCGCATCTTTTATTTATGTTATTTTTTAATATGCTGACATAAATCGCTAACATGGATTAAAAAATTATAAATATTTTCTTAAATTGAGAAAAAATAATATTATGCGATTTTTTTTAATTTAATATTTTGTGCAAAAACTTTAAATTTACATTGAGATTAGGGATTCAAATTTTTATTTCAATTGAAAAATCACATGGCTGTATCTATTACAATAGAAGGAAAAGAGCGTACAAAGGCTATAAGCAAGGATATTACAGTAATTTCTAAAAGACAAGAAATACAATTATGAATTGGAATTCAAATATGTGATTGACTTTCATTTGACTACGAGATTATTGGAGTCGTGATAAAACCCACCTACCTACTAAAACTTGTGATGAAGACGAATATTATAGCTCTCACAACACGGTCATAAAAACACGTAAAGTTAACGTTAAACTGTTAAAATACATACATACCACTACACCATAACATGATTAGGTGTTTATGTTATCATTTAAAATAACTAAATAAATGACATAAGATAGTTTACGTGCTCTTCAGGTAAATAATATAAGATTAGAATATAACCTAAACTTTAATTACTTAGTTAGAACAAATTTTTTTATCAGTGACCTAATTGGAACGCTCTCAAAACTTGGTTACTGTTTTGTGAAATATTTCCTTGTTATTATTCATTTACTTCTTTTATTATTTTTTGCTTTCAATATTTTAGGCATGCTTAGGATTGATATAAAATATAATGAAATTGTAGGGTACATGAGTAACGGAAATAAAAAATGGCTCAAAGAGGAGCCCAAGGCATCGCAGATAAAAGGTAGAAGAGGGCCTAGGAGTGTGATAGATTCTAGTGCTGCAGGTTGTGTTTGTGCATTGCTTTCAGTTTATACAAGTTGTGTTTATTAATATTATTTATCAAAATATTATGTAAAAGGTTATGATCGAAACATGTAAAAATGGTGCAAAATATTGAAGGTCGTCAACAATTGAAATGGCAACGAAAAAAAAAAGAATACCGAAAGAAAAACTATGAAAAGAAAAAACCCTAAATGGTAAAAAGATTTGCTACCAGAAAAACATTGGACATTTGAAAGAAAACAATAGCATACCTTCAACTTGTACCAAAGCACCGTCACGTGAGGATAACACAACGAAGTATAATTCTCTTCAGGGTTTGAATGCGGTGATTCGTTTGTTTCAACAAACTTTTAAAACAGTAGGTGTATGAGATTTTGCTTGAGGGATTTGTGGTTTTAATAGGATAATATAGAGCAATTAATAAGATTAATTAATGTATTAATTAGAGCGTTGACAAAACTTATGTATGGAATTTGAATCTTATTAAATGTGTAATTAAAAGGATAATTCGTATGTGTAATTTCTTACCATTATTAAACAAAAATTGAAATTTTCTCTAATTCGAATTTAAATATTTTGAATTTTAATTTGAAATTGAAAATTCGATATTTAATTGATTACCAATATAAGCTAAACTAATATTAGGATAGTATAGAGCAATTAATAGGATTAATTAATGTATTAATTGGAGAGTTGATATAACTTATGTAGGGACTTTGAACCTTATTAACTATGTAAATAAAATGATAATTAATATGTGTAATTTCTTACCATTATTAACCAAAAATTCAAAATTTTGTCAGATTCAAATTTAAACATTTCAAATTTTATTTGAAATTTGAAATTCAAAATTCGATATTTAATTGATTACTAAGATAAGCTAAACTAATATTAGGATAATATAGAGAAATTAATAGGATCAATTAATGTATTAATTGGAGAGTTGACACTACTTATGTAGAGACTTTGAATCTTATTAAATGTGTAATTAAAAGGATAATTAGTATGTGTAATTTCTTACCATTATTAACCAAAACTCAAAATTTGAAATTTTGTATAATTCGAATTTAAATATTTCGAATTTTAATTTGAATTTTGAAATTCAAAATTCAAAATTTAACTTATTACCAATATAGGTTACACTAAAATTCGAAAGTGATTGTATTATATTTATTAAATGGCCATCATTATCATTTATATTATATTGATTAATAATTAAAAAAAGATGAATAATTTAAAAAAAAAGTGATAGGATCAAGATACATTTTTTTGCTAGAAACCTGTTTTGCTATTAAATAATTTTATTAGAGGGATGGAATAATGAATGTGTAATACCATCATTCTATAAACATTGGGTTGTGTTATTTTTGTAAATTTTATAATAATAATATTATAGTTTTTCTTGTTTGAAAATTAAAGAATCTGCCTCCAAATTATAAAAGTAACCATATTATTAGTACATAAATTGTTGTCCAGGAAAAAATAATACACTGAATAAATTGCAAATTTTTAATTATTAATTGTAATACATTATTATTTTCGGCAGATTTAAAAAATTAATGAAAATTCGAAAATTAAAGAATCTGACTCCAAAATGTGAAAGTAGACATATTATTAGTACATAAACTGTTGTCCAAGTAAAAAATCTATATAATTTTATTTTCGTCAGATTAAAAAAAATAATGAAAATTAATTAAGTTTCTTAATTTATGAACACATTAAATAATATACCGAAAATAAACCATTATTCCGTAATAAATATATAAAAAAAATATAAAATTAAAAAAATTTAATGATTACTAAAAATAACATTCCTTATTTAATGAATGATTTTTGTTTTAAAAAAAAAATTGTTAAAAATTACATGGTTTTGTCACATTGCAAAATATGGAGATGAATAAAATAGAGCTTTGCATGAATGAACGACAAGTGTACCTAAAGACTTTTGTTTATTAGACCGTTTGGTGTGCATGCGGGGAAAGGAAGCGGGGAGGTGAGGTGGCATTCTCCCCGGGTTTGAACACCCCCCCCCCCCCCATAAGTTTTTTCGGTGAGTTGGGGGAATTTTCCCCTTTCTCCCCGTGCATCTTGATTGGCCCATTTTTTTTTCTTTTTTTTAATCAAACTTTATCCAATAAAAAAAGGAAGGGGGAATTGGGGGAAGGCATTTCCAAACTTTGGGGGAGAAAATTGGGGAAATGATGTGGCACTTGGGGGAGTTGGGGGAAAGGGGGGCACACCATATAGCCTTAGTACTAGGTTAGAGCCACGTGGGGACCCACGGTGCAAACCAAAGTAACTTAAAAATAATAGTAAATTAAGAGTTGTATTATTCAAGTTGAGTGTCCGTAAAACCAATCAATATATCCAACATAATATTAACATGCAATTCCAAAACAAACAATAAACTACCATGAAAAAAAAAAACCCAATCAAAATGTCATACTTGCATTGGTAAGTTCACATATTAGGCAGTATTAAAAAGAAAGATTACTAAAAAAAAGAGGGATAAAGACAATATGACGTAAAAATCAAACATTATCAAATTTCTCTTTTGGCCTTGGGCTTCTTAATTTCTCGTTTTTCCAATTTGTAAACTGAAGTTAGAGTAAGCACACATTCAGTCTTGATGTACCTAAATGTGGCAAAACTACCATTTTCTATCCCATTTTCCTTCAACCATTCACCCCAATTTTCAATAGCAAACCTAAAATCCTCTTTTGACTTTTCCATACGAAGCAACATCTGAAGTTCAGTACCGTCAAGATTCCTTACAGTTATAAGCAGACTGCTTTGTTCAAGTTCCGCCATCTTAACAACTTCCTTTGGCAGACGCTAATGAAACAATAAACATATAATCATATATAATGAAATATAAACTAACATATGAGTAAGTAAACTTTTTGAATAAATTAGTAAGGATGTTAATATAAAGAGGAAAATAAAATACTCACAATGCGATCCCTAGCAATAATAGTGAAGTCATGATATTGTTTAGCATTTAATTTAGCCATCATCTTTTGAAAGTGTGCTCATATAAATTCTTTTTGTGCAGCACAATACTTTGGTGGTATTGTCCGCATCATTCTCAAACCAGTCAAGTTGAGACTTGGCGGCTTACACATTGGGATGCGAAAAAGGTTTGATATCTAAAAATGCGGTTGCAATATATGTAAGCTAGGTTAGAGTCCCGTGTGTACACATGGTACATCCCCAAGTCAAATGAAATTTTTTTATAAAGATTAGGTTGTATACTTTAAAACCTAAGATCAAGAAAAAGATGACTTGATATCTAATTTTTGTTTGTATACAAGCTAAACGAAAAGTAAAAATACATAAAAACTTCTGAGTCTAAGTCCTTGTCAAATAAAATCTCACTGTCCAACTTGCAACATGCTGATTCACAAAATTCATCAAACAATTAATAAGCTACTCTAAAGAAAGTTTCTTAGATGCGCAATCCAAGTGTTGTTATTGTAAATAGTGATAACCAGACTTCAATCGCTAACTCTAATCATCATTCTTAATATAATTTTCATATATTTGAAAATATATGATTAAATGGGGAACGAAAATTATATCTCTGAGATTAAAGTGTTACTATTGTAAATTGTAAAATAGAATGTAAGTCAAGAATTGATATTTAAATAGCAATAATTGTATTATAATTATTTCAAATTCCATTATACTCGGTGTTTTTTTTTTTAATTATGAAAAAATAATTACAATTAATGAACATAAATAAGAGTTAAAAGTGATTGTCAATTGTTGACCATAGCTTTTTAAAATTTGAATTTACACAAACTTAAAATCTAATTTATTGTATCCTTAAACTGGCGTTTCATTGTCCGTATCCTTTTACCTTATTTATTTTTTAATTAAATTAGGAAACATGCTAGGATATTGAAAGACTATTATTTATTTATTTTTTAACTGCCAACAAATTAAACCCGAACATTTTCGAGGTACTCACCAGACAAATCGAGTACTCCGAGAATAACCTGAGTTGTCAACGACCAATTCCAGGGAAAACCCGGTAACGCACTTGCCCGTAGGCACAACGGTGAAAATACCGATAAAATATGGCTCCATCAAGAATTTATTTCAGAATTCCCTGGGTCTTCTATCATTATCCACCAATACTCCTATCACAACTCTACAATGTTATTGGCCGAAAGACTACTATTTAAACTGTGTAAATATAGTACTTAACAATTAAAAATCTTAATAAATAACATCAAAATCATAATCAATCATTCAAATCAATGACATTAAAATAATCCGCGTCTGAAATTGCATTACCCATTATATACAAATTATTATTGACATCTTTAATAATCATTATTAGTTGTGATTGAAGTAATATAATTCTTTAACAGAAAATAAAATTTTGAAAATTTATATTATCATTTAATTTCGTTTTTAAAATTGGTATGACGATTAAATGATTTTATTATTTGTTAAGGTTTGTATAGTATTGTTGTGTCTCAAACAATTCTGAAAATCAGAAATATTGTGCCTCGATTGACGTGATTGAGTATGAATATTTATTTATATATTTGAATTATAAAAAATGGAAGGATTGGTAACTGACGTGAATTGGTCAACAACGTTTAAAATTAGTACAATCAAACTCAAAGACATAAAGTCAAAGAATTGACCTCCATCAAATTAACAAAAATGTAAAAATATTTTACTCAGATTAGGTCAACAATATTAAAATTAAGGTCGTAATATTAGTAATAGCATTGAAAATTATCTTCAATACATTATATATTTTAGGAAATTGTTAAATAGATTTAAATTATATTTATTATTAAAAGAATAATAAAAGTGTATGAAAATAAATGTGCACTCCTATCTTCGGATTATATTTAAATGATAAACTGTTAAATAGATTTAAATAAATGTTTAAAGGAAAGTCGTATATGTTTAAAAGAAATATCGTTTCATGACAATTGATTAAAGAAAAGTCTTTGAATTATAAAAAATGGAAGGATTGGTAATTGACGTGAATTGGTCAACAATATTTAAAATTAGCACAATCAAACTCAAAGACATATAGTCAAAGAATTGACGTCCATCAATTTAACAAAAACGTAAAAAAAAATTTACTCAGATTCGGTCAACAATATTAAAATAAAGGTCGTAATATTAGTAATACCATTGAAAATTATTTTGAATACATTATATATTTTAGGAAACTGTTAAATATATTTAAATTATATTTATTATTAACATAATAATAAAAGTGTAGGAAAATAAATGTACATTGTTATCTTTGGATTATATTTAAATTATAAACTGTATGATAGATTTAACATTGTTAAATAGATTTAAATAAATGTTTGAAAGAAAGTCGTATATGCTTAAAAGAATATCGTTTCATGACAATTGATTAAAGGAAAGTTTTAATATCAAAATTAAAGTGGTCAACAATATTAAAATGAATTTCGAAATATTAGTAATATCAATAAATAAGATTAAAAATTTTAATAAATAACAACCAAATCATAATCAATCATTCAAATCAATGAGATTAAAATCATCATAAATAACATTAAAACTCTCTATAAATAACATCAAAATCATAATTTGAATTTCAAATTCAATGACATCTTGTGGTGCAGCCTTAGTAACAAACATTTTGTGCTGCATTGAACACTATTTGAATACACAATATTCGCCAATGGAAGTATCTTCTGATTGAAGCAAAACAGGCCATCCAATCACAATAAACCTTTATAAAAGCATTATATATAGAAAATTTAGAATGTGTAACTAATTATAAAATAAGAATATTGTAAACAAAAATGTTGAATATGCAAATAAAAAACCTAACGACTTGAGAAACAATTTATGCACGTAATATTAGTATTAGTTAGTATTAGTAATTAGTAATATATTCGTAAAAATAATAATAGAAAATTTTAATTCGGTCAATAAGATATAAATGGGATTAAAACTAAAAATAGTAATATTAGTTTTAGTTTTAGTAATATATTCGTAATTTAATTCGGTCAATAATAAATAAATGAGCTTGAAAATCGTAATATATAACATTAAATTCGTCAATTATTATTAATGTCATTAAACCTAATAAAAATAACATTAAAAATGAATAAATCCTATTAATAATTGCAGGCAAGACCAATAATAATTCATAAAGATAGATTAAACATAAATTCGTAGTAATATTAATATAAATAAATGAGATTAAAAAATCGTAATAAATAACATTCAATTAGGTCAATTATTATTAATGTCAATTAGTATTAGAAATATATTCGGTCAACAATACTATTTTTACGAATAGTAAAACAAAAATCGTAATTATTAGTAATTAGTAATATATTCGAAAAAATAGTGATAGAAAAATTTAATTCGGTCAATAAGATATAAATAGGATTAAAATTAAAAATGGTAATATTAGTTTTAGTATTAGTAATTTATTCGTAATTTAATTCGGTCAATACGAAATAAATGAGATTAAAATTAAAATTAAAATTCATAATATTAGTATTAGTATTAATAATATATTCTTAAATTAATTCGGTCAATTCGGTCAATAATAAATAAATGAGCTTAAAAAATCGTAATATATAACATTAAATTCGGTCAATTATTATTAATGTCATTAAACTCATAATAAATATCATTAAAAAATAAATAAATCCTATTAATTGCAGGCAAGACCAATAATAATTCGAACGAATAGTAATATAAATAATATTAAACATAATTTCATAAAGACAGATTAAACATAATTTCGTAGTAATACTAATATAAATAAATGAGATTAAAAATGTAATAAATAACATTTAATTCGGTCAATTATTATTAATATCAATAAATAACATTAATTGTAACATACTAAAAATACATTAAAAATGATTAAATCTTATTAAACATAAATTTGAAAAAAGTAATATAAATAAATGAGATTAAAAATTTTAATAAATAACATTGAATTCGGTCAATTATTATTAATGTCAATAAATAATATTAATTATAACATACTAAAAATACATTAAAAATGATTAAATCTTATTAAACATAAATTCGAAAAAAGTAATATAAATAAATGAGATTAAAAATTTTAATAAATAACATTGAATGTGGTCAATTATTATTAATGTCAATAAATAATATTAAACATCTTAATAAATAACACAAAAATAATAAATCTTATTAATTGCAATCATAATTCGTAAACATAGTAATCTATATGACCTTATTTTATGAGTTTTAAAACATAAAAAAATGATAATAATAATAATAAAATAACTAAAAAACCTCACCCTCCATTTATCATTGCAAACTCAACATTCCATTATAATAATAAACATGGACATGAAAAACGTCCAAATACATTACTCCACCTTATAACTTGAATATTGAGAAAGGAAACAACTTTCAAAAGTTGTCTCCACAATTCGCTCCTTTCCAACATTCCATTCCTTTTTCCCAAGCCATATTATAGGGAAACTTATTAAATTAGTTTTCATTCCAATAATGAGCAAATCTCGCCAAAATTTTAAAATTCCAGCGCCTATTTTGAATCATTCCAGATTCCGAAAATTTTAAATCTTTCCAAATGTCAAGAGTCAAAATAAGTTTTGAAAAATTATTTTTATTTTTGTTTTAAATAAGATAATTTATTGTATAAAGTAAATACTTACTTTAATAAGTTAAAAATATAAATTTTTCAATTTTTCTGAAAACAGATTCATATTCCTGTTTCAAAATGTTAAAAATATTTTTTGTGAAATTTTGATATAAAAATGATTAAAAACGAATTTATAATGAATTAATTATGAATAAAATAAGTTTAATTAATTAAAAATATATAATTACCTTTTTTATGAAACCAAAATTATGTTTTATAAAGCTTATAGAAAAAATTACACAGTTAGTCCTTATGGTTTCCACCTAGTTTCAATGTCAGGTACTAAGGTTTTAATACACATAATTAACCTTTTAATTTAAATGTTTCATTTTTGCCCCTAGATTTTAAGGGAGTTAGTTAGATTTTAACAAAGTTAGTCCTAATACCTAACATTGAAACAAATTAAAAGGTTAATACCTTAAGCCGAAACAATAAAACCTTAGTACCTGACATTGAAACTAGGTGGAAACCATAAGGACCAACGGTGTAATTTTTTCTAAATAACATTAAAACTCTCTATAAATAACATCAAAATCATAATTTAAATTTCAAATTCATTGACATCTTGTGGTGCAGCCTTAGTAACAAGCATTTTGTGCTGGATTGAACATTATTTGAAGACACAATATTCGCCAATGGAAGTATCTTCTGATTGAAGCAAAACAGGCCATCCAATCACAATAAACCTTTATAAAAGCATTATATATAGAAAATTTAGAATGTGTAACTAATTATAAAATAAGAATATTGTAAACAAAAATGTTGAATATGCAAATAACAAACCTAACGACTTGAGAAACAATTTCTGCACATAATAGTAGTATTAGTATTAGTTAGTATTAGTAATTATTAGTAATTAGTAATATATTCGTAAAAATAATAATAGAAAAATTTAATTCAGTCAAAAAGATATAAATGGGATTAAAATTTAAAATAGTAATATTAGTTTTAGTATTAGTAATATATTCATAATTTAATTCGGTCAATAATAAATAAATGAGCTTAAAAATCGTAATATATAACATTAAATTCGTCAATTATTATTAATGTCATTAAAACTAATAAAAAATAACATTAAAAATGAATAAATCCTATTAATAATTGCAGGCAAGACCAATAATAATTCATAAAAATAGATTAAACATAAATTCGTAGTAATATTAATATAAATAAATGAGATTAAAAAATCGTAATAAATAACATTCAATTAGGTCAATTATTATTAATGTCAATTAGTATTAGAAATATATTCGGTCAATAATACTATTTTTACGAATAGTAAAACAAAAATCGTAATTATTAGTAATTAGTAATATATTCGAAAAAATAGTGATAGAAAAATTTAATTCGGTCAATAAGATATAATGAGATTAAAATTAAAAATCGTAATATTAATTTTAGTATTAGTAATATATTCGTATTTTTAATTCGGTCAATACGAAATAAATGAGATTAAAATTAAAATTAAAATTCCTAATATTAGTATTAGTATTAATAATATATTCTTAAATTAATTCGGTCAATTCTGTCAATAATAAATAAATGAGCTTAAAAATTGTAATATATAACATTAAATTCGGTCAATTATTATTAATGTCATTAAACTCATAATAAATATCATTATAAAATAAATAAATCCTATTAATTACAGGCAAGACCAATAATAATTCGAACGAATAGTAATATAAATAATATTAAACATAATTTCATAAAGATAGATTAAACATAATTTTGTACTAATATTAATATAAATAAATGAGATTAAAAAATGTAAAAAATAACATTTAATTCAGTCATTTATTATTAATATCAATAAATAACATTAATTGTAACATACTAAAAATACATTAAAAATGATTAAATCTTATTAAACATAAATTTGAAAAAAGTAATATAAATAAATGAGATTAAAAATTTTAATAAATAACATTGAATTCGGTCAATTATTATTAATGTCAATAAATAATATTAATTATAACATACTAAAAATACATTAAAAATGATTAAATCTTATTAAACATAAATTCGAAAAAAAGTAATATAAATAAATGAGATTAAAAATTTTAATAAATAACATTGAATGTGGTTAATTATTATTAATGTCAATAAATAATATTAAACATCTTAATAAATAACATAAAAATAATAAATCTTATTAATTGCAATCATAATTCGTAAACATAGTAATCTATATGACCTTATTTTATGAGTTTTAAAACATAAAAAAATGATAATAATAATAAAATAACTAAAAAACCTCACCCTCCATTTATCATTGCAAACTCAACATTCCATTATAATAATAAACATGGACATGAAAAACGTCCAAATACATTACTCCACCTTATAACTTGAATATTGAGAAAGGAAACAACTTTCAAAAGTTGTTTCCACAATTCGCTCCTTTCTAACATTCCATTCTTTTTTCCCAAGCCATATTATAGGGAAACTTATTAAATTAGTTTTCATTCCAATAATGAGCAAATCTCGCCAAAATTTTAAAATTTCAGCGCCTATTTTGAATCATTCCAGATTCCGAAAATTTTAAATCTTTCCAAATGTCAAGAGTCAAAATAAGGAGAGTAATTCTTGTGATCCGATTCTGGTGGATAGTCCAAACCCGAAAACAACTTCCATCCTAATTCATGCAAGCTATTTGATCCATATACACAAACATTCATCAAAAAACTTGAAGGACCTTAATATGAGCAATTCCTAAGAACATCATTATGAATGTGACATCCTCCAAAGACCCTCATCGAACATACCATACCTTAGCCAAAACCAAACATCTAACCAATAAACTAATCGGCCATCCAAAGAAGCTAGCCATCAACCAAACAAACTTTTAACAACCCGATAACAAATCACACCCCAGGAACATGCGCAGGCCTTCATCCCAAGTCAAATCCGTCGGACTAAACACAAACCATGAACGATATGACGGTAGTTAACCACAAACCTAGCCGAATACAAAGCTAGTTGCGGAGTTCGATCTAATACCTATGAACGACTACGTATCTTCAAACTAACACATCAAATGGCTCGCACATGATTAATCAAAAACCATGACAAGATCAAACATATAACATTATAATCCGCCAAAACCCATAATCATACACTCAAGCATATCATTATTAAAACGTTATTGTAAGCAACTATCATATCAATTGTAAATCTGATGACCGATTATTTGAAAACACGTTGTTCAACATGTGTTGCTATTGAACAAAACGATGACACTGAAGATTGGTTCCAGTTTATGAAATGGTTCCATATTATAAATAACTTTTATAAACCACGATTTATAAACTGAATATTGAATCGAATTTATCATATGGATGTATTTTATTGATTAGCGATAACATAAAAGTTTTACTCAAATCGGAACATATGATATGGCTATTTTAAAAGTTTATGAATCGGAACATATTATAATGGATGCAGTTCCGTCGATCTCAATGAAGAAGATACATACCTAGAAGCAAGAATGCATAAAAAGAAGAGTGATGAATGTCGGTTGAAAGATTTGTTAGTGAGGAATTAAGAGTATGATGGAAAAATGTACACAATTAAAATATAGAAAAGAGTATTTATAGGGACTAACTTGGAGCTCCATATTCAATATGAATACCTCAAACCCTCTCTAAGGCCTTGATTCAACCCAAGTGACCTCAATTATTATATAGATAGAATAGATGTATAGATATGTATCTTATTTGAAGTTTATTGTCAAACTTTTGATTAGGAGATGAAAAATATGAGATAAAGTGTGTGTGAAATTTTAGGAATCGGTTTTTTAAAGTTATTTTTTTACTGATTTGTTTTGTTTTTCAATAGTTATTGACCTCCTTTAAGTCTCAATTGTTTACGTAAATATCATTATCAATTAAATTAATTGTTTAGATTAGTTCTCAAGATAACAAGGGCACTCTTATATCCTCAAAAAGTTGGGTTTTTATGGCTTTTGAAAACAACTTATCAATTTATTGGCTTTTACTTTTACAAGTCAATAAGTCATTTATAAATTCAATCTCAAACACACTTTTAACTTGTAAACAATAGAGATGATTGAACATGAATGGAATGTGTTTCGTCAATCATGTATATTATCTGTCAAAATCATCGAGTAAAGCTTTAACACTAGACAAGTGTATTGCCCATGTGTTATTTCCAACCACTAATGAATGGTAATATAAATAAAGTTAATTCTTGATTCACGCAGCACCAAATGTAAGAGCACCCGCATTGGTTCTAGCCGTACTTGTTTACAAACCACCAACTCAACACAACATACCTGATTGGATATCGCGGTCCGGTCAAAAATAAGATTTATATGTCCTATATTACCTCAACTAATGTAGTAGTGGCAATAAAGGGTGTCGAACCACGAAGAGTTTATGGTCGGTGAAATAAGTTTAGGGTCTGTTTGGTAGTCTCTTAATGAGACTCTAGACCATTTAGCTCTGAATGGTTTAGCATTCATGCTGTTTGTTTCAACCTAATAAAGGCTCTGAATTGAATGGTTAAGAGCTGAACCATTCAGAGTTGGTGCATAGCTGAACCATTTAGCACTTAATCATTCAGAGCCTCTAGCACTTAATCATTCAGAGCCTCTTAACCATTCAGACCTCTTAATGACTCAGGACTAAATCAACCAAATAGCCCCTTAGTTGATTAAAAAGATGTCATTTTATGAAGTTTAATCAATTATGAAGCTTGCATATTTTTGTTCATTTAAGAAATTTGATTGGAGAAGGTTTTGATCATTTAGTAAACTTGAAAATAAAATATAATGGAAATGATAACTGAAATTGGTTTGCAAACAATTGATAATAAAAGATCACACTCGGGTTCAACAAATGAAGCTTAGGATTTCACAAATGGGTCAAACAACTCTAATGCAATTGGTATTAACGGATTGATTGTTCATATGTTTAGGTATCAATAATCATCAACATATATGATGGACAATAATATACTTTATAACACTAGAACATACAACCCTAAGTTTGTGTTAAAGGCAATGAATCATGTTCATGACACTCAGAGTTGCAGAAGGCGGTCTAGGCAGCCGCCTAGGCGCTAGGCTGAGACTAAAATCGGAATAAAGGGCTAGTCGGGATCCTAGGCGTTTTGGTCATTAGGCGGTCCTAGGCCGGCCTAGGCGGTGGTTTTTTTATTTTATTTTTTTTAATTTCTAAGTATTATGCATAGGACTTACCTCGCAACTTGGTGGTTAGCGGCTCCATAGCTTGAGAATAGCGACTTAATGTGTTCTATGTTTTTAGGGGGAAGAAGGAAGATGAGTTGTGTTTTTAGGATTTGTTTTGACAACTGATGTGTTTTAGGGTAATAAATAGGTTTTAAATTTTAATATTTAACCCTCTAACTTTTAATACTTTACTTTAGTGTCTAAATTTATAAGTTTTTATAAAAAAAAGTGTAAAATTAGTATGGTATTATGTGTATATATCTTAACATATTTTCAAAAAACACCTAACTTTGTGTGTGTGTGTGTGTGTGTATATATATATAATACGTATAAAAATACCAAAACGCCTAATTCCGCCTAGTCCCGACTAGTCCCTAGGCTAGACTTCACCACCCGCCTAGCGCCTTCTGCAACATTGATGACACTAGAAATTGGCACAAGATCAATTAGCTAAAATGAATTCAACATAAGATTAATCACAATTCAACACAATTGTTCAAATACACAATCAACACAATTAGGAGTTTTAAAAAATGCCCAAATGTTATAAACCCTAAACTTCAATTGTCTACACCCAAGTGTGATGCAAAGGGATTAGCCACTCATGGCCATAGAGCTTGATTCTTCAATAATAGGTCTTCAATCTTGAGTCTTGAATCTTCAAATAAGGATGATTTGAATGATTTTGAAATGGGGGAATTGATTGGGATCAATGGTGTGGAGCAATGGTGAAGGAGATACTCAATCATAAGCCTTCAATGTGTTTTAAGGCTGCCAAAAACGAAACCCCCGAATTGATCCTCATTAAAATTAATTAAAATTGAGTTTTGAGTGTTCGTAGCGTCGGCGACGCCACTTTTGTCGTCGCCTAAGCGGATGGCCTCGGCGACGCCAGAAGTGGCGTCGCCTACGCGGATGGCGTGGGGTCTGTTTCGTCTACGGCGTTTGCTGTTGTCCTACAACGACTGGTATCTCTTCTCCTACGCCAGTGGCGCTGGCCATGCCAGAACTAGCGTTGGCGACGCCAGAATGCCCCCGAATGTCCATTTTAGCCTTTCTTGCTTGATTGATCTTTCCTTGTACCTCCGAGATGTCCCAAAGCTCCAAAATCGCACTCTTTTCATGTCAAAATCTGTAATTCAATAAACATATCAAAGTAGTGCCATTCCATAATATTTTTTTATCTTAGTTAAACATTTTAGCTTTGTTAACTCTTGTGTTTTCACCAACCCATCAATACCACGTCTATTTTCAAATAAACCAGCGGACAAGTGGTACAAGTTTGGTGTGCTAGCCCATTGTTATGCAATCAAAGCATTGTGGCTTGCTTATGGTTGTAGAGGAGTATGTACAACCACACATCTACATGATGACCATTAACATGCCACCATAAACTTACCATAATTATCTGTGTGCAGCTAGATGACAAACCATGTATGTCATGTCTAGAAATCTATGCCCAATTGATTAATGGTAATCGTATTTTGAAATTGTAGTTTTAGATGTTTATAAAATGTAATTTAAAAAATTTGAATACACGGATGTTCCCTGTAGTTGGGTCCAATTATGGTGTGGTCCCAACTAAAACCACCGGTGCAAAATGTAAGTTTACATATGGTTTTTGATTTGGACTTAAAAGAGTTGCTGTGTCTTCATATGGTTGAAGATACATGGTTTGGTGAAGAAAGAGTTGCTATATAAGTCCAGTCTTCGGTTTTGCTTCTTAAGTTATGTCGGTTCGGTCTGGTTATGAACCAACGCACGCCCCTCGTTACAAGTCTATCCTTTTTTTACCCCATCAAGGCAACAATACCTCCTAACCAATTACCGGAAAACTCATGGGCCCCATCGGGCATGGAGTTAAAGCTAGAAAATCAATAATAGTTGGATTCAAACTTAAGACCTCTAACGACCACTAGAGGGACCAAAGCACGTACCACTACGCCACCTCTTGAAGGTTTAATTACAAATCATCTTATTAAAGCAACCCAAAAAAAAAAAATTTATATAATCTTTGTAGGATAAGAGTTTCCATGAACATGACTTATAACATCATAAACCCTAGAAATTATATAAAAGAAAATGTTCAGGAAACTGATTTGGGGCTCTTTTTTGTTTGATAAACAGCCTGCAAATGAATCTACACAATTTCTCACCTTCAACATCAAAATTTATTGATTGAAATTCATGCCATCAATTCAATATTCTGCAAATATAACAAGGGTCAAGTCATCACCAAACTGAATACACTGCAAAATCATACGGTTGCAATTTCGACCCATTTACTTATGAATCTATCAAACGGGTCAAAAGTTGCGAAAGTGTATTATTAATGCATAGAATCTTCTAGATCAGTTTATTAGAAAAATAACAAATTTGTTGTTGAAATAACGTACACTTTGTAATCGTGTTTGACAACTTATCTCGGTACAAAATATGGACAAAGGTGTTTCGGTCGAAGCAACATGTACTGAAGGTCCAAAACTTACATGTTTTTACCCGTTATACAACTCCATTAGCCCGGTTCCTAATTAAAAAGAACGAATTGGTAGGGGAGTTCATGGTCCGGTTTGGCCAGACCGGTTTTAATAAAAATTCTGGGTCATACCACTAACTATGGTTTCGAAAACCGATAAACCAAATCAGTGGTTTGACGATTCGGCTTTGACAGTTTAGCGGTTTGAACCCTTGGTTTTCAAAATCGTTAGTTTGTATTAGAATGTATTAGAATTTTTAAAATGATAAAAGATGGTTCGGTTTACACAGCCGGATCCACCTTCCAAACCATGGGGCGGACCGTCAAACCGAACCGCATAAATCTCAAACAATCCGAACCGGATGATTTGCTCTGGTTTGGACTAAACAGCCGGTTCGGTTTACACTGCCGGATCCACCTTCCAAAACGTGGGGCGAACCATCAAACGGTTCGGTTGGTTTCAATGGTTTATGAACAAACCTACGAAATGGGCTTTACCATTGAGTTGTTGGAGATTTCTATCCATGAATCAAGGGTTTTGATCGCTTTTCCAGATTCTAATGTCTGACGGGCCACAGCCACTCCCTCTCCTAGGCTGGCTACATGCCCGCTTACCAACAGGGCTGCAGCCGCATTGAGTGCCTGAAAAAGATTTCTTGTAAAATGTTAACAAATAGTCAAAGTCAAAATTCAAAAGTCAACTGTTGACTTTTTTAATCACTAAGACACCACTTTATCTATTTGACGCGTGTGCAATAAAGATAATTTTTTTCTTTGACGGGTTTGGATTTAGACGTTTGACTATAAGATAAGACAAACATAAATGCAACGTGTCGTAAATTGTTGCCTAAATCTGGTTAAACTTTGAGCCATATGAATCAATAGGACTGTAAAGTTTGAAGTTTAGTAACAAAAAGCTTACAAATGCATCGGCAATAGATCCTTTTTCTCCTGCTAATACACGCCTTAGAGCTTCTGCATTATATTTAGCGTCACCACCACGCAAGTCATCTACAGTGCAACGCGGCATCCCAAAATCCACTTTTGAATAAAAAACGTTCATCAGATCATGGAGGTATATATAAAAGGAACACAAAGACTATTTAAAAATAGACACCATTAATACTAATTGTTGATTTTTTTACATTGTATCATATACCAATCGGAATTATAATTTTATAAAGCATATATATTTATCAAATAAGCTGCATCTCCTTGTTTGTAAATCATGTAAGTCCAATTGGTAATAGCATTGAACAAAATTACAGATCATATATGTTTATGATGGAAAATTTAACTGAATAAGAAACTTACAAGGATCGAACGAGAATTTCTCAACTGAATCCTGGGTAACATCAAGAACAAGTCCCGGCCCTAGAATTGTAGATATTAAAAAAAATTAAAAATATGTCTCTAGAACTAAATAAGAATGTACTTGGTACATTTTTATAGCTAACATATGTAGAGGTATGGTGCTTGACCCAACATACCATCTTTATTACTTATTACTTCTTATATTATTTACTAATATTGGGGTGTGGAGGTAACCCCCTAACTGTGCTTCGTGCCAATGGGCTATGTGCCCATATAGTTAGGGGTCCATGATGTCTGGCCCATTAAGGCCCATGAGAAGCCCTATATAAGAGGTCTTCACCTCTCATTAGGGCACAAGTTATCACATACATATTACCCCTTGATAACACATGGCTGCCGCTAGAGCCGCCATCACTTTTTGTGTCTGTACGTTGGACTCCACTCGTGGTTTCCTAGCAGTCACCTCCACACCCCACCTTTCCTTTCTCACTTGCAGGTCTGGATCTGAACCGGAGAAGACGAAGATCGAGCTGTGGTTCTCCTATTCAACACCGTAGAGGCATACACCGGACAGCCGTTCAGGTTATTGTTTCTTCATTGGCGCCATCCGTGGGACCGGCAACGAACTACACTCGGTTTTCTCTTCCTCCAAACCTCCAGATCTGTTTTAATCGGAGCTAAAAAGGTTATTCGTGGATAAAACCCCCTGGATCTTGGAGTTTTTTCCTTCTTCACGTTTTATAGATCGGTGTTTTGTCCAGATCTGAGGCTCCTCTCTAGGGATTAAAATATTCTCAAAGTTGGATACAGTGGGGTTCTGTTATCTACCCTTTCTCCTTCCAGATCTGTATTTTTACGGGGTTATCACCCCCAAAACACTCTAGAAAACTGTTCTTCGAGCTCCATACACAGTCCGTGGTTGAAGAAGAATCATATCCATATTTTTTTTTTCAAGGTTTGATTTGTATCTTTCATGTCTGTCTTGTTCTCAGATCTACTTTACCCAAGATCTAGAAAAGAAAATGAAAAGAAAAAAAATCAAGCCGTGGGAAACACATTCCGACAAGCAGTCAAAGATGTACAAATTACATTTAATATTGGCTTATTTGGTATCCCCAGTATTCGAGGATGAACCAGCTCCATTTCCACAATATTAAAATATATTAAATTATTAATTCTCACTAGTGAGAAAAGTCATAACAAGATTATAGTTTATTCCACCAAAGCTTCCCCATCGTCATCATTGAATGATCCAGACTCAAGGCACGGTCTTGTTCTGCAGTTCCGCATTTACTGGACCCCATGTCCGCCCTGGCCAAGAGCATGGCTTCCGTTGACGTAATACGTAAAAACACGTCATCCGCGGATCATGCTTCCTTGCGCCAGCGCGGATCTCTTCGCGCATCCGCGGAGCATGGCTTCCGCTGACGTAAGACGTAAAAACACGTCATCCGCGTATCCTGCTTCCCTCAGCCAGCGCTAGGCTCTTCGCGCACCCGCAGAGCATGGTCATCGCCAGCTAGCAAAGCATTCAGCGCCATCAACCAAACATTCAGCGCGCACCAGCCAGCATGGTCATCGCCGGAATTAGCATTTGCCGCCATCATTAGCAGCTCCGCGGAGGTCTGCTCAGCAGCTCCGCGGAGGCCTGCTCGCGTACGCCAAAATTTTAGCCGGGGACAGTTCCGAACATCATGGACGGTGGACGGCCTGCCATGGCCGGCGGACACACTCGTCATCTCAAGAGTGCTAGCAACATGAACCCTTTGGCGTTCTACTGGTATTAAAACTTACCCTCAGCTTGAGTTTCACAAATTACTTGTCGTGCTTATTTTAATATTCTACTGATGACACAAAACGACAAATACTAAAAGTAAGCTTCCATACATTAAAATATAATATGAACAAATTAGAGTAAATGGCTCCTGACACTTCACGTGCTCATGATGACATTCTATTTTCAAGGACATGTGTATTTTATTGACATGGTAAAATGCATCATTCGCTAACACATGGTCAATTCCATATAAAACTAGACTTGTTGGGTACAGCCTGTATGCATATACAATATTTAATAAGAACCAATCACAGGCTTCTATTAAATAATTATGTCAAGGAGCCAAGGGACAACATTTAAATGCGTACAGTACTCCAATTAGAGATGGTTTAAATTTAAACCGTCTTACTTATTATGATTGTAGAAATTGCGCAATCACTTCTTATTACATGTTCAATGCTACTAACATTATATGTAGCCACAATGAACTGGGGACTGGCAGGATATAATGCCATTTTAGATGATTCTCATATCACAATAGGCCAAATGATCCAGCTTTAAATACAAGATTTGGTACAATCTTTTTATATTTGGCGTTCTTTATATCTAGTAACTTATTTTAAAGTTCAAGATACACTAACGCAAGGTTGGGCACCTCATAATACACCCACATTATATGACTGATTTTTGCAGGTTCAGCCACGCTTACGGGTAACCCCGCTCGACGGTAACTCCCTACGCAACGGTAACCCCGCGCAAGCCGGTAACTCCACGCTACGGGTAACCCCGCTTGTCGGTAACTCCCTACGCAACGGTAACCCCGCGCAAGCCGGTAACTCCACGCTACGGGTAACCCCGCTTGTCGGTAACTCCATTCGCGCGCGTCTCCTTTTCAGGAACGCGCCGCCTCAGCAGCTCCGCGAAGGCCTGCTCGGCAGCTCCGCGGAGGCCTGCTCCTACCCCACGTCTCCTTTTCAGGAACGTGCTACCATTTCGCGCGCGTCTCCTTTTCAGGAACGCGCCGCCTCAGCAGCTCCGCGAAGGCCTGCTCGGCAGCTCCGCGGAGGCCTGCTCCTACCCCACGTCTCCTTTTCAGGAACGTGCTACAATTTCGCGCGCGTCTCCTTTTCAGGAACGCGCCGCCTTAGCAGCTCCGCGAAGGCCTGCTCGGCAGCTCCGCGGAGGCCTGCTCCTACACCACGTCTCCTTTTCAGGAACGTGCTACAATTTCGCGCGCGTCTCCTTTTCAGGAACGCGCCGCCTCAGCAGCTTCGCGAAGGCCTGCTCGGCAGCTCCGCGGAGGCCTGCTCCTACACCACGTCTCCTTTTCAGGAACATGCTACAATTTCGCGCGCGTCTCCTTTTCAGGAACGCGCCGCCTTAGCAGCTCCGCGAAGGCCTGCTCGGCAGCTCCGCGGAGGCCTGCTCCTACACCACGTCTCCTTTTCAGGAACGTGCTACAATTTCGCGCGCGTCTCCTTTTCAGGAACGCGCCGCCTCAGCAGCTCCGCGAAGGCCTGCTCGGCAGCTCCGCGGAGGCCTGCTCCTACACCACGTCTCCTTTTCAGGAACGTGCTACAATTTCGCGCGCGTATCCTTTTCAGGAACGCGCCGCCTCAGCAGCTCCGCGAAGGCCTGCTCAGCAGCTCCGCGGAGGCCTGCTCCTACACCACGTCTCCTTTTCAGGAACGTGCTATAATTTCGCGCGCGTCTCCTTTTCAGGAACGCGACGCCACGTCTCCTTTTCAGGAACGTGCTACAACACCGCGCATGTCTCCTTTTCAGGAACGCGCCGCCACTGCGTTGACTTGACGTAATACTTTTAAAGACATCGTCCGTGGATTGCTTTCATCCGTCAACAGCAAGCACTCCGCGCAGTCGATGGCTATCATACGCCACCGCAAAGCACTTCACGAACATCGTGGAGCATTGCTTCTGACTGAAATACGCCCTAAAAAGGCGTCTTTCGCATTGCATACTCTTGCCTACTTAAAGCAATCCGCGGACGACAACTTTGGCGCGTCAAATGGTAAAGTTCAATGCTCCTAAGTATTACACTTAGTAGCAATGAACTGGGGGGATGGCACAGTATAACTCCACTTTAGATGGGTCTCATATCATGATGCCCTACATGATTTCACCCCCTGAGAAAGGTGTTGTTGGTTCACCGCGCGCCAAAACATCTGTACACGCGCCATAGCATTGGCCGCTCAAGGTTTTGGTACAACCTTTTTATATTTAACATTATTTACTATCTGACAACTTATTACAAGTTAAGATATACTAATACAAGGCTGGGCGCCTCATAATACACCCATATTATATGATTGAGATACTTGCAGGTTTTGGCAACGAGCCATAGTAACACCTGCAACTACTGGACACTCGCGCGTCGGCGATAGTTAGCCTAGAAGGTGACACTTAGCCGATAACAAGCGTAACGAGCAACCCTCACACGCGTCGGTGACAGTTAACCTAGAAGGTGACACTTAGTCGGTAACAAGCGCAACGAGCAACCTTCCACACATTGAATAAGAAGATGAAATGTTCGAGTCATTGGTCCACCAAGAAGATAAAGCTCTTAATCTTCATTCCCGAGCACTCCTAATTAGTCTAGCGCTCCACCCAACGCTTGCACCTGGGAGCAACACTAGACTAGGGGGACTTGTAGAGGTATGGTGCTTGACCCAACATACCATCTTTATTACTTATTACTTCTTATATTATTTACTAATATTGGGGTGTGGAGGTAACCCCCTAACTGTGCTTCGTGCCAATGGGCTATGTGCCCATATAGTTAGGGGTCCATGATGTCTGGCCCATTAAGGCCCATGAGAAGCCTATATAAGAGGTCTTCACCTCTCATTAGGGCACAAGTTATCACATACATATTACCCCTTGATAACACATGGCTGCCGCTAGAGCCGCCATCACTTTTTGTGTCTGTACGTTGGACTCCACTCGTGGTTTCCTAGCAGTCACCTCCACACCCCACCTTTCCTTTCTCACTTGCAGGTCTGGATCTGAACCGGAGAAGACGAAGATCGAGCTGTGGTTCTCCTATTCAACACCGTAGAGGCATACACCGGACAGCCGTTCAGGTTATTGTTTCTTCACTAACATATGTTATAACAATGCTAACAACTAGCTAAAAAGGGGGACAAAAGCATAAAACAATTCTTACCAAGAGGACTCATTTCATCTAAGCCTTCAGAGTGTACGACTAGTGCTCTTTTCATGCCAAACCGTTGAAGTGCTTTTGCCATTTTATGAACCTACGCAACATAGACTTTGCTCAAAAACACGAGTTTTGAAATATATGTGAAAGAAGGCTGTAATTCTTTTTAAACTAACAGAAACCAAATGGCCCCTTTCATGCACCATTAAAAGTGGTAATGCAGACCGATTACTTATGAATGGGTTAATTTCGGTTCAATTTGATCTCAAACGGGTCAAATTAGAAAAACTTAAATAACCAACTTGTTTTGATCATTTTAACCCGAACCCGCTTTGACCCGTTACCCAACCAATCTGACTTGCCTATGTTACCATATCTATAAACCATTAGCAGGCGGAACTTAACTAGGTCTTCCTTGAAAAACACCAACAACTGCAAAAGGAACACGTGCTGGATTTAACATAGGACCGAGGATGTTGAAGACGGTCTTCACTTTTAGTTGCTTTCTCACAGGTCTAACAATTTGCATTGCAGGATGGTATACAGGAGACATCATAAAACCAATTCCTGCCTTGTTCACACACCTTTTCACCCCCTAACACAATCAGAACACAAATTAGAGCATATATTTGCATGAAATTTAATGACAAATATGCCCTGTTTTACTTCATTCACTGATTTCTTTCGAAGATAACCGTCTTATTTGAATTATAAATGAAAAAAAAGCAACCAACACTTGTTTTTTTAGTCAAACTAGATCATTATAGCTAAGTACAATTTTTTATTTCACAAAAATGATGGTTTGTTGGGCACCAAAAAAAAAACGTAAACGGCACAAAGATTTTATTACCGTATCATTGATTTCAATTCAGTTGAATAATTTGATTAGCCAAAAAATGTCAAAAGAGCCTCCTGATGTGAGCAAACCATAGCATAGCAAACCGACAACTGACTCTGTTTTCAAAGACAATCTTTTAAAGAACACTAAATACCATAATAAAGGAATCGACAAACCTCAGGTTCTAAATCAATTGCAACACCCAATTCTTCTAATACATCAGCACTTCCACATGCAGATGAGCTTGACCTGCTACCTTGCTGCAACATATAATTTGAATCATTTAATGTTAATGTTAAACATAATCTTTCAACATATAAAAAATAGACACATTGCAAAATGGAAGGGCGGGGCGGAGCGGGTAACTGGACAAACATGTAACTTTTTAGTACATACCAAAATGGGTCGAGTCGGTTGGACACCTGGACCAACACACCAACACTTTTCAATAAATAAATAGTTTGTTAAATTTAATTACATAAGCTATGTTATCACAATAACAAGCAAACTTTTATTACCGGAACGATTGTGGAGGTTTTATCAATATGGATACACTTTAAATGACTATGAACCGTTTACCCTTTTTTGGTTTATTAGTTAACTATAAGCTAACCAATTTGACCCTTTAGAGATAACCCACAAACCAAACCACTCATGTATAGGTATGCATCAAAAGCTGAAACAAAATTCAACCTTTGCAACTCTTGCTCCACAGGCGCTGCTAATATGGATGAACCGGTCGAAATATTTACAGTGTGTTTGCACCATCACCACCTGTTCCAACGATGTCCACTGCATCACCTAACCCTTCTACTTTTTACATTGTTTAATCATCGCCCTAGCCAATCCCACCACCTACACACTCAACATTCCAATATTTCACAAACTTTATACAAGTTGGTTCATTTTTAATTAATTTTTTTTTTGTTAAAGTCAATATTACAACGCCTTTGACATTGGATGCGTATTGATTTAAAACAACACACTCCAAATATACACATGAATAACAAGTATCATCTACCTTCTACACTCATGCATTGATGGCTAAATCGATTAGTTTTAGTATGACGCCTTCATTCAAAAACAAGTACATGTTGACTTTTCATGGTCAAACAAGACAATTGTGACATAAACAAAATTCAAGAGCCAATTATGCTACATTATAATAACAATAACAACAACACTAGAAAATAGCAAAACCAAGGCTTCAATCATCAAATTAAACTTAAACAAATGACCCGATTTCACTTTTAATTGCTTAAAAGTCAAAACTTCATCAATGTTGAAACTGAATACATACAGATTCAAAACAACTCTTGCATCGAGAAATGAGTTCGATATCAGTTTTAGTTATAAAAAAAAAAACTAAATGCCCTTCGTTCGAAATGGGGCATACGTTGACTTTTCACGGTCAAACAAGACAATTATGACATGAACAAAAAGGATACATTTATACAACAACACTAGCAAGTACCAACATCAAGGCTTCAATCATCAAAACAAACACAATAAAATAACTTCCCATTTGATCACAAAACTCAAAACCAACAAATTGAATTAATAATTAAAAAAAAACAAAAAAAAAGATAAGAGTCATCACCTCTTCAAAGGTTTCACCTTTAGCTCTCAAAAGAACAAGAAAAGCACTAATCAACACTTGATTTCCCATCATCACTCAGCAAAAACTCAAGACACTCCTCTGCCTCACCTTCACTCAAATCCTTTCTTTCAATCAACCCTTCAATCAACTACACCAAACACAAACCAAACAATCAACACAACAATTAACACAAAACCAACAATAAATAATTTAAAAAACAAACAACTGTGCAAAGGAAGTTGTCTTGGAGGGTGTGTACCCATTTGA
>JAUTDX010004344.1:0-25195 GCA_030844895.1 Ambrosia x helenae | reverse complement strand
CACAAATCTAGACTTTCTGATTCCTAAACAACAAACCTTTACCAGGTGATAGTTTAAGATACCTTAATAATCTTAGTGCAATTTGTAAATGCACTTTTGTTGGTTTATGCATGAATTGACTAAGAAACTGGACAGCATAGCTAATATCAGTCTGGTTAGTGATAAATACAAAAGTTTTCCTATAAGTTTTTGAAATCCCGAAAACATTATCAAGTATAGGACTGTTTTAGACACTTTTCCTGAAACAACATAGCTTTGTTCTATAGGAGTGCTAAACAGGCTTGCATCCTAAGTAAACCAAACTCACTTAAGAGTTCAAGACAGTATTTTCTTTGTGTTAAAGTAATACCTTTTTCAGAATATAGAACTTCTATTCCTAAAAAGTATTTTAATTTACCAAGATCTTTTATTTGGAAATTAGATTGAAGTAAACCTTTACTTTATTAATCCCTGATCACTATTTCCTGTGATGACAATGTCATCGACATATACTAACAAAGCAACAAATATATTTTTCTCAGTTATAATAACAAAGAGTATCACATATACTTTGCACAACCCCTATACTAATTAACACATTTGTCAATTTTTCATTCCATTTCCTTAGGGGCTTGTTTCAGCCCATAAAGAGACTTAACTAGTTTACAAACTTTGTTTTCCTGTTTTGGATAATATCCCTCAGGAAGGGTCATATATACATCTTCAGAAATTGACCCATATAAGAAAGCATTATTTATATCTAACTGATAAGGGGGGCCAATCATTTTGAACAGCTATAGCAAGAAACACCTAACAGTGAACCATTTTTTACAACAGGGGAGAAGGTCTCTCCAAAAATCAAGACCTTCCCTCTGATTGTACCCTTTGGCCATTAATCTGGCTTTGTATCTTTCTAATGAACCATCAGCTTTGTATTTCACTTTATAAAACCCATTTACATCCAATGGTTTTTATTCTTGGGTAAATCAGTTAATACCCCAAGTACTGTTTTTTATACAAAGCTTCCATTTCCTTGTTCATAGCTTCCACCCATTTAGGGTCTTTGAAGCTTCTGAATACGAAGTTGGTTCTATAGTTTTATTTAGGACTAGATACAAAACACAGATTATCACCAGATAACAGAGAATAGTTCATACCTTATCAAGAACCATACTTAACTTTACCATCTAAAACAAAATTTTCAAATCTCTTAGATAACACAGTGTTCCTATGAGAACCTTCTAATACTATCAAGATTAACATTTCCCTCAGGAGTTCTAACCTCACATTTGAACTATCTCCCATGGATGGGGAAGCCCCTTTACAAACCTGTGCTACCAGGCTGCTGGTCTTCATGATCAAGATGATCATTATGACCAACCCCCCTAGCAGCCCTGGGAAAGTCACCTTCCCTTGACCCAGGAGATTGTTCATGAGGATCATTGATTCCCCCTTCATCATTGGGATTATTATTATTATTATTATATTAATATCCTCACTAATTTCACTTCTGAACCACTTGTGCTTTCATATAGATCAAAAAAGTTTAAATGATCTATTTTATCAAAAATAACTTTGTGTTTTTTCAAATTTAAATGGAAAAATCTTTTCATAGAACTTAACATCTCTAGAATACTCAAATTTTTTACTTTCTAAACACCAGATTTTATAACCTTTCTTTAAAAGGAGAATAACCAACAAAAACACACTTATAGTCATTTCTACTTGACAAGTTTATCACTTTCATTTAAAACTGTTTTAAAGCACAAGCAACCAAAAGTTTATAAATGAGAAATAATTGGGGGGAATCCATATATAATCTCATAGGGACACTTACCACCTAAGACTGAAGAAGGAAGCTGTTAATTAAATAGGCAGAGTCCAACACATTCAGACCAAAAGTTCAATGGAACACTACTCTTGAAAAATAAAGCTCTTGCTATGTTTAAGAGATGTCTGTGTTTTCTCTCCACAACACCATTCTGTTGTGGAGTATAAGCACAGGTAGTTTGATGCATAATACCATTTTTATTACAAAAACTTGTCATTTGTTTTATTAACAAACTCAGTACCATTATCACTTCTAAAGATTTTTATGTTCTTTTTAAACTGATTTTTAATCAATTCATAAAAAATAGTAATATTTTCAAACCACTTCATCTTTTCCTTTTAGCATATAAACCCATACAGACCTAGAAAAATCATCTACTATTGTTAAAAATATTTGAACCCTTCTTTGCTTGTGGGACCCTATATGGACCCCAAACATCTAAGTGTATTAACTCTCCTAAGTCTTTAGTTTTATGCTCACTTAAAGGAAATGGTACCCTAACCTGTTAGCTTTATGACAAATTTCACACAAACCATGATTATGATTTTTTAATATTCAAACTTCCTTTTAAACACAGCAAGAACTTCATTTGCAGGATGACCTAATCGATCATGCCATAGACTTGACTCACTAACACTATTAAAACACATATTAACACTACTCACATCATCACCACCAAAAATACAGACCATCATGCACTTTACCGTCACCAGGACTCTCTGGACTTGGAATCCTGAACATAACATGCATGATCATCAAAAAGAACACTAGTTTATTATCCTTAGCTAATTTGTGAACAGAGATAAGATTTACACAGTATTCTGGAACATAGAAGACATCAGACAAGAATAACATTGTTGTCAAGTTTGATGTCTCCTATCTTAACAACCTTAGCACTAGTGCCATTTGGGTGTTAAACAGACATATTATAACCAGAAACATCTAGACAATTGATCATGTTCTCATCAGTGCTAACCATGGTTTTGATTAGCACCTGAGTCCATTATCCATTTTAATAATAAAGCCGCCTTAACAAAAGAAGTGCATCCAGAAAAGTTTTTAATTAGATTACACACTTTTGTTAAAACTGATACATTTGAGAAACCATCAACAAAAATAGACTCACCTTCCAACATTTGAAGGCTGAGACTCATTTGTTGGCCTCTCACTGATTAGTTCATCAACTTAGAGATCTGCTCTGATGTGAAAGGCAAACCAGTAGCAGTAGAAGCTGAACCTTTACTAGAACCACTAGTTTTACTATTAAACACTTTACCAGAAACATTAGTCCTACCAGTCTGATTGACAGGTTTCTTTTTATACCCAGGGGGATAACCCACTAACTCATAACACCTGTCAACAGTATGTCCTAACATATTGCAGTGAGTACACTTAAGGTTAGGATTAGGACCCCTATTAGGATTCTTTCTATTATCATTGGACTGACCTGTTCTAGCAAGAGAAAAGAAACATTGGTTCCTTTTACATTTACACTAGCACCTCTATGTGACTCTCTTCCCTAGAGACTATGGCATAAGCAGTTTTGACAGAGGGTAATGGGTCTTGCATTAGCAGATTAGATCTTACAGTTTGATAAAATCATCATCGTCCATAAGGAACTGCATTAGTTTAATCAAAGTGTTGAAATCATTAAATTTTCCAGAAGCTGAGCAAGAACATGTAGGCAACTGAATTATAGAATCCAGTTGCTTCCACATAGTGTTCAGCTTGTGGTAGATATTCAGAAACAGAGTTGCCATTTTGAGTTATTGAATTTATCTTTTGATATAAGTTGAATACTACAGACCCATCAACCTTGTCATAGGTTTCTTTTAAGTCAAGCCAGACATCTCCGGCTAACTTAGAAAAAACCTGTCCTAGAAACAACTCTTCACTAACAGAATTGAGTAACCAAGTAAAGCACAACAGAGTTACACTATCCCACTGTTTTCCTAGGACATCATCATCAACAGACCTAGACACAGAACCATCAATGAAGCCTATTTGTTTTTGGCTTCAAGAGCAAGTCTCATAGAACTTGCCCAAATAGAATAATTATCAGTACCTTTCAGTTTGATACTGATAATAGACAAAGTACTAGTATCACTAGGATGGATGTACAGAGGAATCCCAATGTCTAACTTGCTAATTAGTGTATTGGGATTCTCTGTACCTCCACCACCACCCCCAGTGTTGGTGACAACACCACCACCACCAGTAGGATCAGTATCACCCATAGTAATAACAACAAATAAGAACAAACAGACAGTACAAACAGAGAATATAAAAATATAGTCCTAGGCAGAATGAAACTGTGTCAGTGTTCAGATGGTGGGTTCATCACTCAAAAGGTGCCCACCCAGATCTTAACATAGGAGTTCTGTTATTAACTATATAACTATATATGTATATATCAATAATATGAAACAACAAGAAGAATCACAAACAACTAAGACAGATATCGATAGCAAGCAAGTATGCAAACAGGCAGAGACACAATAACAAGAAGACAAGGAGAATGGAACAATCTCAACCAGATTAACTCGTAGTCTGTAACCTTCACTTAGGGGTTACACGACCAGTGAGAGCAATCAGCACGCTTTCAGCCCACTTCCAGGTCCAGAATCACGATCCAAAGTCGCAGCCATCAATCGTTGACACAAACCCTAGATCTACAAATACCACCAAATGCAAGTAATAGACAAGATCTACACAGATCAGATCTATTATATGAACCAAGAAATAATAATATCAGGTCAAGATCTATAACCAGAGATCAAAACCTTAGAATAAGAGAATATTAGGTCAAGATCTATACAATCAAAGATCAAAACCCTAAGACACAAAGAACGAGAGAAACAAACGTAAAAAACAGCGGAAGACTCAAGAAACACAGAATCAAGAGCCTATAGCTCTGATACCATGTAGAAACTATGGATCTAACGTCTAAACTAACCAACAACCATAATCTCATACAAACCAGAATAAGAAACAAAAGAACACAAGAGAAATAGCGACAAAACGGTGACAAAACTTTTATTATTACCCAAACCAGAAAACTCCCAAACCAAACCAGAATAGTTTCAGCAATCACTGAAACTAATAGAGATACAAGAACCTCAACATCTGCTGATGATAATCAGCAGATGATAACACAAAATACAAGACGAATACAAAGACTTACAATAATACAAACCCTAATACAGATGGTTGTAGAGAGAGACTAGAGAGAGACTAGACAGACTGACGAAGACGATCAAAATATCTTCTCGAGTACTCTTCTCCTTTTATAGCTGAGCTCATTGAAACCCTACTCGGGCTCCTGGACCAGGCCTTACCTTATGACGACTTGGGCTTGTCACTCTCTCAGCCCAATAACCAAAACCTGTTATAACAAAAACACTAACGAGCCCAATAGTAATATTGTTATAACATTTGAATTAATACTTATACTTATATTTCAACAGTTTTATTGGCTACATCTTATTCGTTTCCAGTGTTGTAAATGTGTTGATTTTTAGTTAGGTACTAGCAATGAGACCCGCGGGCGTTGCGCGCACGGCGGGTTACAACATGCAACGGCCATTGTAAACATGCGGGTGAAAAGGCGCAAAGTAAACGGAGATGAGTAGTAACGCCGTTAAGTTACTATTGTTAAGTTAATATTAACGGAGTTGAATAGTAACGCGTTGACGAACCGTTCTCGCTACTCCGTTACATTTACTATGTAAGTCTCCGTTAAGTTTACTATGTAACTCCGTTAAGTTACGTTGAATAGTAACGTGTTGCCGAAGTTCTCGGTACTCCGTTAAGTTTACTATGTAACTCCGTTAAGTTGGCGGACTTGGATAGTTTTTGACGGAGTTGAGTAAAAAAAAAAAAAAAACAGAGTTAAATAGTAACTTAATGGAGTTAAATAGTAACTTAGTGGAGTTAAATTAGTAACTTACCGGATTACTATGTAACTCCCTTAATTTACGTTGAATAGTAACGCGTTGCCGAACCGTTCTCGGTACTCCGTTAAATTTACAATGTAACTCCGTTAAGTTTACTATGTAACTCAGTTAAGTTGGGCGGAGTTGGATAGTATTTGACGGAGTTGAGTAAAAAAAATAAAAAAAACAGAGTTAAATAGTAACTTAGCGGAAGTAAATAGTAAGTCCGTTAAGGTAAATAGTAACTTAACGGAACTAAATAGTAGTTAACGGAGTTGAATAGTAACTCCGTTAAGCTAAATAGTAACTAACGGAATTATTAAATAGTAACTCGTTAAGCTAATAGTAACTTATACGGAGCTTAAATAGTAACTTACAATATCTAATGCATAACGTACAAGAAAAAATTTTGCTAATTAGAATATATTATATATATATATATATATTATATATATATATATAGGGGAAGTATAGGTGAAAAACCCCCCTTAGATGAAAAACTTTAGGAAACTCTATACTTGGTCCACAATGTTCCACATCATCCCACCTCTATTATATTGAGAAGGTTAGTTTGGTCATTTAACCTTGATGTAGTTGTCAAGTTGGCACAATAGTCAACAAGTTGTCATTGTACTTTTTCCCTCCTCTCTCTCTCTATTATTATCATCTCTGGATTGTCTTCTCCATTAACACAAACATTCTCCTTCCAAACATTAGAACCCTCCATTAATAAGCTTCATTAAATCACCCACCTTAGTTAATGCGATGGATTTTAACATAGAATCCTCAGAGTATTTAATGTCCGATGATCCTGAAATCGAGACAAATCATGTAGAATCATCTGAATCAGACGGTATGTTTTGATTAAACCAACATTTTTATTCCTTTTTGTGTTTAGATCTGATTTTTATCCATGCATATGCTTCCCCTGTGTGTATATACATTAGTTTCAGTGCCTATCTTACGTCATATGTAGTAGATCAACATATTTATTCCTTTTTCTTTGTTTGTGGTTTTATAAGGTGAGGCAACCTACGAAGGTGGATTTTCACTTGGTAAAAGGTGTGATGGTGTTTTTATGGGTTTGCCAACTGATGCAGGGGAAGGATCGTCTTCTGATCATGTTGATAATGAAGGTTTGTGTACGTATTTCTTTTGTTTTTTTTTTTTTACAATGTGGCTGTGTGAAGGCTGTTTTTTTTATAAAGGTTATGATAAGGGTGATGATTATTGTGTTTTTTACTTTTTGTGTTACTTGTAGGTGATACGGGAACCAACAAGCATTATGTGATTTCTACACCCAATGGTACCCAGTTTTGGATACCTAATGTTAGCCCGAGGTTCATACCTGAACATGGCCAATCGTTCACGACTTTTGAAGCTGCGTTGGTGATGTACAAGGATTATGCTGATCATGCTGGATTCTGTGTTAAGAAGGGTCAAACGAAGGTGTGGATGGGCATTGCAACGCATAAGTACTTACGTTGTGCAAAGTATGGGAAACCTCAGTTGAAGAGAACATTCGACACGTTAGATGAGGCGTCCTTGAGGACACGCAACAGATCATTTACACAAACCAACTGCAAAGCTCATGTGTTAATTGCAATCGGTAGTGAAGGTTCTAGTTATACCATTAGGGGTTTCAATGATGTTCATAACCACGCGTTGTTGGATCCAAATAACTATGATCTGAAAAGGGTATCAAGGAAACTAACATATGCCACAAAACAGTTTATCCACAACATGAGCTTGAATCGGGTAGGTCCTGTTAGAGCACACAGGTTGTTAGTGTCGCTTAAGGGTGGGCACCATAATGTAAACGGAACTGTTGTCGACTTCAAGAACTTCAGCCAACAGTTAAGGATTTTTATTGGCGATCGTGACTCAACGGTGTTTCTGGAACGGTTGCGTGATCGCTTTGACAACTTGCCCGATTTCTATTTTGATTTTGTTGTTAAAGACGGCAAACTACATTCTGTGTTCTGGGCGGATGAGATATCCAAGCTTAATTACAAGTCTTTCAGCGATGTTCTTTCGCTTGATGCAACTTACCATACCAACAAGTAAGCCTTTATTCCAACCTTATTGAGATCCCCTTGAAACTAACACACGTATAAGCTGTCGTACTGTTTTTTACGCGTTGTATTTATTGTTAAGGAAATCCGCATATTTTCTAACACATGTTACTTCTATCTGCCACCTCCATACAGGTACAACATGATTTTTGTTCCGTTTACCGGTGTCGACAATCATAAGCAATGTGTTACATTTGGGGCTGGTTTGATAACAAATGAAACAATAGAATCATATGTTTGGCTGTTACAAGCTTTTTTAAAAGCCCATGGTCAACAGCCCGCGCTAGTGTTAAGTGATCAGGACCCGGCCATGTTGCAAGCCATACCGCAGGTCTTCACCGAGTCTCGCCACAGACTATGCATGTGGCATATCATGAAGAAACTGCCGTTCAAGGTGTGTTTTACGCAATTCTTTGTTTGCAACCGCCCACCAGAATTAAATACATAACCACCCTATGGGGATTGTTAGTTATAAGCCTAACCAACTTTTAACTGCATATACAGGTGTCCGGGGAGCTGCTGAATAAAACCGATTTTCGCGCGTGTATCCAGCGATTGGTGTGGAACATATATATAAAACCATCCACCTTTGAATCACGATGGCACGCGCTGATCGAAACATTCGAACTAGGTGATAATCAATGGTTGAAGGACATGTTTGCAATTAAGGAGTTATGGATTCCAGCTTACTTCAGAGAGATTCCAATGTGCTGCCTAATGAAAACAACATCAAGGAGTGAGAGTTCTAATTCAGCCTTCAAAGTGACTTCTACCAGCGCCAACACGCTTGTGCAGTTTATGCTATGTTTTGAATCGAGGGTGGACAGCCAACGTTATCGCCAAAGGGTGGCTGAGTATAAGACTTCGTCTACTGTTTTTGTTGCTACCACGGAGTTACCAATCGAGCAACATGCTTTCAGCTTGTATACACACAACGTGTTTAAGGAGGTCCATAAAGAGATTACAAAGGGCAAATTTGCTTGCTACATTTCGAACACCACTCCGCAGGGGGATGTCACTGTTTTTGATGTCACACACTTGGACCGTCGTAAAGATGTTACTAACATATACCAGGTAACACATTTATTGTGGTTCTGTTACTAACAGACGTATTCTATAACTGTTTTTACAACAGCAGCATTTCTGTTTTCCAATGGATCTGTTTTTTCTTTTTTGTACTAACACATGTATTTTTGCTCAAGTTTGCTGATGGAATTTTTTGTAAACCAATACAGGTAAGGTTCGATCCATTAGATCACACGGCTGAATGCTCATGCAGGGGGTTCATCCGTGTCGGTTATTTGTGTCGTCATGTTTTCAGTGTTTACTTGGTGCAAAAGGTTGACCGTATCCCCGACAAATATGTGGCTATGAGGTGGATGCGTGATTTGCTCCCAAAGAAAGTTTTCTCAATTTCTAGTCGTTACGGGGTTGACAGCCACCCAGAATCAGTCCTTAGGAATGAAATTCTTGAGCTAGTGACCGAATGCGTGGATGTTGCAAGGAGCAATGAGAACTCACTTAATGATTTAGCTGAACAGCTCCGTTTGATGAAGCTTAACTTGTTAGCGAAACAGCCGCTTACACCACCTGTACCGGAGCCCGACGAAGCTGCTATGGAAGACATACTTGGTCAGACCATTGACCGTGAAGTGGTTGTTGCTAACCCGGATGTTGTCCGAAACAAGGGATGCGGGAAAAATAGGCGCATCAGTGGTCCAGGTGAAAAGACACTAAAGAAACCAGCCAACATACAAAAGGCCCCCCGTCTATGTGCCAAGTGTAAGAAGTATGTGACAGATCATGACTCAAGAAACTGTGAGAAGGTCTCTGCGATGAAGAAAGCGAAGGAAGCACGCACGTCGGTTGGCCCGCCACCATAGCTTGAGAAGGTATCGCATTACGCCTAAGCAGTAGGTTTATAAATAATTGCACTTTTTGGACTGTGTTACGTACTTTATAACATTTTCTTGTTATGGGCCTTCAACTACTTGTTATGTCCGTAACACAGTTATTGTTGCAAACTACGTAAGTACTTAGGCGATGCGCTGACTGGTTATATATGTTTTTATGTAATGTTGGTATGTATGGTGGCTGTTTTTTGGAAAGACATGTTTGCAAGCCTAATTTTAGGTTGATCTATTTTATGATATGCCGCTTTTATGAAACCCGTGTTGGTTGTTTGATATATCTTTATGCAATGTTTCAGCTTTTGGTTTTTTAACAGGGCAGCTCCAAAAACAGAATGCACTTCAACAGATAGTACACGTATAATGCATATTTAACATATGTTAACGACTGGTAACATGTGTAAGCCAGGCAATAACACATGTCTGATACACAACTTACACATGTAAGCATACTAAGTATGCCTGTGTAATACGTCACTTAGACATGTAAGCATAACAATATGCCTGTGTAATACGCTACTTACACATGTAAGCATACTAAATATGCATGTGTAATGGTACACTTACACAGGTAAGCATAACAATATGCCTGTGTAATACGTTACTAACTAGTGTAACCCACGTATCCCCTATGCAAAGCCCACACCAATAACACATGTGGGCTGCCCAACTAGCTTACACAGTTTATACCAACGTTACTAACTCAAGTTACAAGTTCATGCTTACACAGTTAAACCTACATCTTACACAAGTTAGCAAGTCACACTAACACAATAAGTTTCGCTAACATATGCCTGTGTGATACGCCACTTACACATGTAAGCATACTAAATATGCATGTGTAATGGTACACTTACACAGGTAAGCATAACAATATGCCTGTGTAATACGTTACTAACTGGTGTAACCCACATATCCCCTATGCACAGCCCACACCAATAACACATGTAGGCTGCCAAACTAGTTTGCACAGTTTATACCTACGTTACTAACTCAAGTTAGCAAGTCACACTAACACAAGTAACTTTCACTAACATATGTGTGATGCCAACTAGGCTTGCACACATATACCAACGCCTGTACTTACACATGTTTTTTTTGTGTTCAACCACACATGTTTTGCAAGTGTCTTCGTTTCATGGGGCATGTATGCAATGGTCAAAAGTTATCAACACAACAACTCACCAAAAACAGTTTATTACGTTTCAACACGACTTCACGGAAAGATGTAGGTTCATAAACACCACGATATCATACATTAAAACCTACTAAACTATTACACAGGGATAGCTTTAAAGGTACTACATTAGTTTATTTATAAACCGATACGCGGTTTACCAAAGCACAACAGCCCACATTCAAACCACACAACCATACTTCCCTATCATGGGGAAAACTTACCATACTGGGATTCAAAGCTAATCTCGGACGGGGAGGTTGTCTCTTCTGCTGACCACGGGTTGTAGGTTGCCAACCTGTAAAGGGTGTCAGGTGAGTTCGGGCATAAAGGACACCCACAAAACTCATGGTCACCGTCTACACCGGGGCAAACCAAATCCGCAGGAGAAGTGCGAGGTGCGACTGGCGTGACCGAGGTCACGCTCTCGGGCGAGCTTTCAACTGCCATCATTTCCTCATCAGATTTGTGTGGTTTTTTTTCATTACCCGTGTTGTTTTTGGAATTGTTCGGATCATCGCCAACTTCTTGAGTAGGGTACACATCATGAATGGCAACATCTTTTGGTGAGGTTTCCTTTTTTTCTTCTACTTTCTGACGTTTTGGAGGAGGGGTGCATGGTGGAGATGACATTTTTTGTGGCTTAGTTGATGTGTGGTTGGATGTGTTCAATCTTGCTTGCATTTTTATAGGAGAGTGGTTTGTGTTTGGTAGGTTATTAACATTAAAACATATTAATGGTTTTTTTGGTGTATTAAAATCTCATATCTACTACTTCTTAATTAATACTTGAGGGAAAAACCAATAAATATTAATTTGGGGTAGAGTGACTTAAAACCTTTATGTCAAATCAAATCAAATAAAGGTGATAGATGTCATTTATTTTTAAATTAATTCTTTTGTGTACTTTCTCATAGTACAATGTCTATTATTTAAATAGTTTGAGTTTCTTTGGTGTACTTGTCATAGTACAATGTCACATTATTTAAATAGTTTGAGTTTTGTTTGCATTTTTTCATTTGGTACTTTTTATTATTTATAATAATAACTGATCCATAAGCCTTTTTAGATATATAGGAAAACATTCCATGCCATGCTTACCTGGTCACATAACTACGAGTTCATATTACATACGTTAGCCATAGGGCATGTTTCTGATCATCCTAATTAAACCTACAAGTAGCTTTACCAAAATAAACATTGTTTGTAGGGGATAATATAAAGTGTACGTCTTAACATGACAACCAACAACCATCAAAATACCCCCCACCCCCACGACCACACTCCCACCATCTCTAAGTGCCCACGCTGCCAACTAAACTTTCCTCAATGCTTGCCGAGCAATCTTCGCTTTCATGGTATTAACATCGGAGCAGAGGATGTGGGCTGCAAATTTTTTCCGGAGTCTGTTCAGCTCCCCTTCTTTTTTCTTCCCATGTGAACTTAATTCACAATCAAACGGCACATGCATCCCCATGAAACGCTCCATATGTCGCATCAGAAATACGCCGCAGTCCGTTCCATTCCCTGCTGTCCCCCATTCCAGATCAACTTCTGTATTGCTGCAGCCTCAACCGCTTTCGCCCTCGGGTGTTGGATCTCCTTCAGGAAATTGACAAACATGTGCTTCTGCAGTTTATTTACATGTGTTAGTACCATACTAAACAACCGGAACATTCAACATTAGGCAACAAACTTACGTATTTATATGGCACATCCATGTTGTTGAACTCGCTGCTTGTTCGGAACCCACGACGACCTCTCTTCTTATCATTGTCAATCAGAATTATCGCCACATTGCGAAGCTCAAAAACTAACAAGTAGAAATGCCCTCTCTCAAGCACAGGGAACTGGACGATCTCATATTTCCTGAAGTCTGTGATTTTGTGGTAACTTGGTATAGCGGCCTTCATGCCAGCTGCAAATTTTTCCTGTCTGGCTTGGTGATCACACTTCTTATCATTTATCATCCATGGAATCTATGCGGTTTAGAGAGTGGTGTAAGTACAATATTCAAAACATAACATAACATACAAACTAAATTGAAACGACTATTCATTACCACAGCTTTGGTTCCTATAAACAGGCGAAGGTATGCGTCATCTGACTTTAAAGTTTCTTCGAAATTGAGAACTTCCACCCAACAATCGATTATGCTGTCCGCAACCCACTGACCTGGCTTCAACGACTTAAACATACCACGTGTAGCTTCCACATTAGAACTACTTCTAAACAACACCTCCCTACACATGTTTATTAAAATACTTTAACGTTACTGCCTTAGTAAATTATAAGAAACAATCTATTCGCAGCCTACCTTGAAAGCGTATCAGGGTCGTCAATAACTGTTGTGTCAACCTCCTTGCCTTTCCCAGTTGTGTCAACCTCTTTCCCTTTCCCATCCCTGCGTTAAAACAACCAGATTTAAGCTTTCAAATGTGAGGAAACAGGACATAGGGTGTAGAGTATTTGATACGCAAACTTACAGCTCCGCTTGAACTTTCCTCCGAGCATATGTCCCAAACAGCTTATGTTGCAAGGTTTCATCCACGCATATGTAGTCCCACACGTCTTCGTCATCTTTGGTCACCCCCTCCAGCAGGGTCACGCCACGTATGATGAAGGGAGATTTGTGCACGTACGTCACGCTTCGTTCCCGTAGTGGATTCCTCTTCCCCTTGTCCAATTCGGCAATCATTTTTTGCCTATCTGCCAATGTTAGATTATCATCATCATCCTGATCTTCCTTAGCAACGCCATATAGATTGTATACGCCACTTTTCGCGTCAAAGGAACTGATAGGCAAAACCATCGGGATAGGCGACGGTGTTTCCACTGCTTTCTCAGACGATGAGCACGCTGTTTGT
The DNA here is from genome assembly GCA_030844895.1 of Ambrosia x helenae. NCBI lineage: Eukaryota > Viridiplantae > Streptophyta > Magnoliopsida > Asterales > Asteraceae > Ambrosia > Ambrosia x helenae. The sequence goes on along the minus strand of JAUTDX010004344.1, from coordinate 11,421 downwards.
TATCAAAAAAAATTGTAGTTTTACTTTAAACAATCATGTCAACTAACATATGAAACCAGCAGACTATAGCATATAACATACCATGGAGAGGAACATTCATGGCTTCACGACCTTCTTTCTCATTGTTTATCCCCTGTTCGGCTTGCTCAATCTGCGTCAGTCCAACACTAAAAGTTGGCATTTCATAGTCATCCCCTCGCGCACTTTGGTTTGGCAGAACTTGTCCTGTAACCACGCCCGATGCTCCTACGTCATCATGCGCACCTGGATTTGGCGCACTGTCAGCCACTGGCGCGATCCCCGAGTAACATGCAGATTCGCTAGCGTCATCTACAATGAACATTTTACAATGTAGTCATTATGAAATGAAAAAACAGTTACATCGAAAACTCGTTTCGTTTTATAAAAGGCTGAGTCAACATTACCGTTAGTTTGTTTTGACAGCGTTAGTGGGTCTGGTTGTTTCTCGATATTAACAGGAACGGACGTCGGCTGCTGCGTTTTTTGTACTGTTGCACCATCACTGACATCAGGGTCAGCAGCTACCTTCTCTTCTGTTGAGGTGTCAAAAAATATACGTCACGAAAACATTAACATCTAAAGAATTTTGTTACTGACCATTAACATAGGTTAGTGACTTTTGCTGGGGAAATACTTACTTTTTTGTGTCTCTTGTTGCTTATCTTCAGAAATCAGCGCCCCCGCATGTCCTGTAGACAAGCTGTGGTCTTTGTCGGTGTCATGAACACACGTCGACTCCTGCTGCGAATGCTGGACGGGCGCCACAGTGCTCAGATCAGTCGGACATTTTTCACGATCAGCATCTGGCTTCTCATTTCTTGGATTGCCTATTGAAGAACAAAAAACACGGATGCCGCCATAAATCAGATCCTAATGACAAACCATAACACGGGGTTAGTACACTCGAAGAAAGAAACACTTACTTCCCGTCGGATCAGGTGGCATATCTGCTGTTACCGGTCCCCCAACATGTGCCGTAGTCATGCTTCCGTCTTTTTCAGTTTCAGACACACTACTCCCAACATCAACAGTGGATGGTGGTTTATTATGATCAACAGCAGCCTTCTCGTCTTCCAACACCTTACCTACTAAAAAAAAAATTACACGTCATGCGTTCGTTTTTTACACTAAGAATCATTTTTCTATACCTACTCCAGTTTTAACACATGTTAGCCACCAATCAACATATAATATTTAAAACAGTCCGAACTGACCTTGAACTTCTTTTCTTGCTTCCTCCATTAATGCAACATCACTTGCCCCTGCTTTCTTATTCCTTAGCTCTCTGGATTTCACGGCTGGCCTCGACCTGATTTTTTTTTTGGTAAAACCGCCGGATCCCCGCGGCTGTGCATGTGCCTGTACCGTATCCATGCCCACCTTATCACTAGTCGTTTCATTCACAACGGACCCTTCGCCTATTTTTATTTGACAAATGTGAGTAACATGTGTATTTTTTAAATCGCTACATATATAATAGGAAAACTTACCACTACCCTTGCTGCGAACATCGGCAATGGGTACCTCAGGGTCCACTACCTCACACCTCGTTCCACCGCGCACTGCCTTATCAGTATCAACATCTTTGTCAACCAACTTGTTATTCTCAGCATTGTGAAGGATCTTTCGGTATTGACTGTCCACTGGACTAGCATCACTAACGTCGTCATTGCCCAGCACAGTTTTCTTACGAGGCTGCAGAGGGGTTGTTAATGGCGAAATTTCCGTCCCCGTGCTTAAGTCATCTAGTCCAGCACCAACGTCAAGTTCTATTCCAGCACCTGTATTTTTTGTAACGCCATGCACAGACATCAGACTATGTTTTTTTTAATGTCAATGTTAATCGAACTCGCAGCCACTTACCAGCTTTGTCTGATGTAACCCCTTATCTGTATCAAGGTCCGCTGCAGAATTTTTACGCCATCATTATCTTCCGGCATTATTTGTAAGTCTCCCAGTACGCCTGCTATGGTGCCTGATACCGTATCGCGACCTCCAACCTCTTTATTCTTCCACTTAGGTAACTCCTGTATCACGCTCTCATACTTCCCTTTGACTGCAATCACATCTGCCCGGTCTGCATGCTGATCATATAACTTGGCAATTTCTGTCTCAACACGTTTCTTTGTCTTCAGCATAACATCTACTAGCTTATCAACTGCCAACACTTTTTCCTGTGAACCAGATGGAAGGGGGCGTAAAATATAAAACCAAAGCATGATTTCTTTATCAATAAGATCATATAATAAGAAACTTTTTAATGTAAAGAAGGTCTAAACACCTGAATGCTCGGTTCGGCTGTTCCACTTTGAACGTTTTCACACTCCGACAAACCCATGAAGCTACCTGTTCCAAACCCACCATTTTCAATATCTAACTTTTCCCTTTCTCTCAGCCGTTGGAAACTCCAGAATGTAATTGGATATACAGAATCATCAACGTCAATCCAATCGCATGAAACGCAATCCACATACACAAGCTGCAGGTTAACAGATGTTAGTGACTGTACTAACACATGTTATAAACACACAAAATGTAAAATCAGTTTGCAATTTTTTTTAATCAACAATGTTACCGTCAGCAATGCGAGGGGCCCAGCAAATGGTGTCTTTTGGGAATCTCTATTCCATCCTTTTTTGCAAGTCCTAAGCTTCTCCACTAAGATGCCACACCAATCGATCTTCGCAAAATCCATATTATCCCTCAGATACTCAATTGTTGAATCCTTCAAACTACCTTGTTTGTGGCATTCAATCATCACAGCATAGAAGCACATCAGAAAATCTAGACGGAAGTCAAAGCTATCAGCTCCTTCAGACTCATTCTGAATCATATCCACCATCTGTTTTGGCGTAACGTACTTGTTCTCTGGGTACCTCTTGCGCCACTTAGCTACGGCTTCGTCGTACTTTGGCAACCGGTCATGTGAGTTGAATGGAACCCCTCCACGTGGAATGCCAAGTATCTTCTCTACCACTTTTTCATCAACGATAATACTCCCACATGGGAAAGTCATCTCTAGTGTATCAGGGTTGAAATTATCAACCACATAATGCCCCAACTTGGCTGGTATACCGTCCATCTTAAAGTTTAACAACTTACCAAAACCCAACTCCTTCACAACCATTCGTTGTTCTTCACTTAAAACTTCCACACACCTAGCAAATTGAAAAGGCGATGACCTAGTCCGTATTCCATTCCATTCATTCTTTTTCGACCTTTTACGTTGTTTTCCGGGTTCAACAAACTGCGTCTCCACATTTTCAGACCTTTTACGCTTACCAACGCTACGTGACCTCGCCTCCCTGGTCGCATTTTTCTTCACAACTGCTGGTGTGGCACGCTCAACTACCCTCGACCCAGACCGTGTTACCCTAACTGACCCACTCGTAGTCTTTGTATCAGTTGCCCTCTCTGTACCTGCAAGACGTCGATGACCCAGTCAGTTTACGCAGGCCAGGCACTGGCTAACACACGTTATCATATACAAAAGCGACAAGTACCTTTCGTCTTTTTCCGAGGGGTCTTGCTGCTGATCACAATTACTTTTTTTTTGCCTACACACAAACAGATGTCTTAATCAACCAACATAACAAATTGTAGGACCACATAATACAATCTATTCATATGCAATAAAACAAAACACACCTTTATCCTTTCTAGATTTACTAGCATCTGTAGCCCTTTCTGTTTCCTTTGCAATACTCCCTTTAAACACATCAACCAAGGTAACAGCAAGCATTGTCATTAATCAACATACCATCAAACATACATACCACAAAAGCAAACAAATATATATTACCTTTCTTTTTCCTCTTTAATGCACTTAACGTGTGTGTCAGAATCATACTCTTCCAGACAACAACAAAAAACAAAGTCAGATTATAACACCCTTTAAAAGGATCTATTTTTTTTTCAAAATTTTGTTTTTCATACCTAATGTACGTTTTGTTTGTGTAAGTGGAGAGTGAGAAGGGCCAGGATCCTTTAAAACACCCTTTTCATGTGTAGAATCATCAGACACAACAACTACACTATGATCAGAACGGTTGTTTTTCCTGAAAAAAAATTATTCATACTAATGATGTAACAATATGTGATAATATAACATTATGTGATAATATAACATTCACAGTAACCAAACCTAACAATCCTGACATACTATTAAGGATGTACACACCTTTTTGATGATTTCTTGTGTGAAGCCTTCTTGCTTTTCCGTCGTCGTCGCCACCATAGTGGAGATAGGCTAAAGGAAGTCATCTTCTTTCTGGTTTTGAAACTAGTGAACAAAGTTTGATGATGGATTATTGATAATAGAAAGGGGAAATTGTTTAGAGAGAGAGAAAGGGTGCATTATGTGTTTGAAATGGTTTTGAACGAGAAGAAGAGAGAGGGTTGAGATGATATGCATGTCAGTTACTCAGAGACAAGTGGCTTTGATTGTGGTTAATGACTCAAATACCCTTCTTGTCATTTATAGCCACACAAATGACACTTGCTTTGTATTATTAAAATCAGTTAATTAAGGACCATTGATCAACTATGATCAATGGTCATGATAGAGTTTAAGAGTTTTTTATGAAGAAGGGGTTTCCCCTTAATCCATCCCCTATATATATATATATATATATAATGTAGAGATGTGGCTAGATCGAACGACTATAGATTAGCCATAAGGGACACAAGGAAGTACCTGCTATCTTGCTTTTTGTGAAACCTCTAGAATATAGCCGGTTAAAATGTGTATTTTGATAATTTAGGTGTGTAATGTTATTTTTGTTATTTTCCCTTTAATAAATTGGTTATAATTATTTAGGGGTCAAATAACCATTTTTGGACAATGAGCATCAAATATGCATTACTTATTGTTCATAGTTTCAATAAAAAAAATATAAACTGTTGGAAGTTTCATTAAAGTTTATAAGAAAATAAAAATGCAAATAGTACTGTAAATGATCAAGGTAAAGATTTAAATATTTTCACAATCTATAATTATATGCTTTTGGTAGTTTTTTCATAGCTACTTAATAAAAGAAATATAAATTACCAAACACTATTTTCTGAGAATTCTCAGTATACATGTTCATATTCAAATTTCCACTTATGGGAATTTTATAGATATCATTATAGATGAATCATTAGCTCATTTACGTGAATTAATTGTATAGTTTGATTAAACTTGAAGAGATTTGTATAGTTAGATAAATGTTAAAAACATATCTTATACTTCACGATTTAGCTAATGCAACCAAACTTGTGAGATTAAGGGGTTGTTTGGTAGCCTCTTAATCAGCCTCTTAACCATTCAGGTCTGAATCATTCAGCATTCAGATTGTTTGTTTCAGCATCTGAATGGAATGATTAAGTGCTGAACCATTAAGCTAATAAGGGATGCTGAATGATTCAGCTCTTAACCATTCAGAGCCTCTTAACCATTCAGACCATCTTAATGATTCAGCACTTAATCAACCAAACAGCCCCTTATGTCATTGTTATTGGAAGCAGGGGCGGACCCACTCTTAGAGGGGCCGGGGTCTCGGGACCCCAATATTTTTTAAAAAGGTTGTAGAAGTGATATATAATTTTTCTTTCAAGGACCCGATAAAAATATTTTAATGGAACTCATAGTAGTAAAACTCCTTTTAAACAAAAAATCTTGAGTCTGATTGAAAGTGATTTAATTTAGACTTAAATGCGTTGTTTCCTTTGTGATAACCATCATCATTGTTTTAATTTTGTTTGTAGGATTGGTGGTTGCATTTTTTGTGTTGAATATTGATATTTTAGTATAGGTTAAAAAAGTTGCGGATCTCAAGTAGTATGAGAAAATACATCATAGCCTTTGAAGACCGATAACTTGTCAAGATTGGGCATTTGGTCTAGTGGTATGATTCTCGCTTTGGGTGCGAGAGGTCCCGAGTTCGATTCTCGGAATGCCCCAAATTTTACGTTTTGGTTTTTATGAACGTTGTCTATTTAATTTCTTTTTTTTTCTAACAGTTTTATGAACGTTGTCTATTAATTAATTTCTTTTTTTTCTAACAGTTTTATGAACGTTGTCTATTAATTAATTTCTTTTTTTTTCTAACAGTTTTATGAACGTTGTCTATTAAATAATTTCTTTTTTTTCTAACAGTTTTATGAACGTTGTCTATTTATTTATTTTATTTTTTATAACAGTTGTTAGAAAACTAATTTTTATATATTCCATTAAACTAGCTAGCTGAGTGATAATTTTTCCTGTAAACTATTTTTTATCTTTGAATAATTTTTCGTACTTAAATATCAGAAATGTGAACAAGTTCTGTTTTTATTATTTTTTATATTTTTATAACTTTTGGCATATATGTGAATAAAAATTAAAGATAAACAAATATTCTAAAATACTGAAGGTCTCTACCTAAATAACACGTAATTGAAGAAAAAGTGGATTTCACACTATTTACATATATTTATTTCATATATTTAGTCATTTCTTTATCATTTAATCTATGAACTGCTCAATTATTTTATTGTTTCATACATGTCAAGCATCGATTATTATATTTGGTTTGTATCCAAATCAGGTCAATCTAGACATCTTGATCTCTCAGAACCGGGCCAATGAACTGGCCAGATCGAGAACCAGCTACATGGATAGTTGGATACGTAACCGGTTCTGCTGAGTCTATTTGAACCTACCTCATGGTAGTTGGACCAAATTTTAATTTTTATATTTTTCACTTTGCAATTCTGATTTAGTGATTCATTTATTACCTCAGACTCCATATTTTGTTTATTATGTTTTGTCAATGTTGCAAATGCACACCAAAAAAATTTTAACAGTTCTCTATATATTTTTTTATAAATTAGTATATAATATATACGTCTGTTTCTCCCTTTTCTTTAGTCCATCCCACCAGTAAAACATAAGGTAGCCAAATTCTATTACCAGTACATTATGAAATGTAGATGTAATTCAGTTTTTTGTATTTTGTTTTTTCGTTTAAAAAAAAAAGATATATTCAAGTTTTAATTGATTGTGGAAAGGTTGTTGCTATTTTGATACGTATTAGTTTCTTCTTTTGACTTTAGTCGTTGAACAAGTTAAAGTAGCCCTCTTAGTCCCACCATTATTTTCGTTAGCTCATTTGTTTGTTGTTGTTAGGAAACTCTTGAAGGTTTCATATGTGTGGACTCGACACCAAACATATTCACTTTAGCCATGATTCAAGTCGATTGGGCTGACTCTTAAATCGTCTATCTTGATACCTCGTTAAGATAAAACATAACGCTTATCAACCATCAATATGATTCCGGTTTGGTTGGTGAGTTTTAAACACTTTCTACATCCATTATTTCAACTTGAAAAATAATCTAGAAAAAGTTGTTCAAAAAGAAAAAAATTTAATAAGAGTCATAGTTGGAGTAATGGAGTTGGCTCTTGGCTAGCAAAAAAAAGGTATCAAACTTAATAGTTCATGTTTAAGGTAGTCTTAACATGGTAAACTAATAACAAGTTAAACATCATGTCACCAATTTGAACATGTATAATTCGGATCAAACTCCCCTAAATCAGTATCTCTTCGCAAATGGTGAGGGTTCAAGTCCCGGACAAAAGATGTAGATTTAGGACTTTTATCAAAGGGTGTGTGAGTTACCGGTTAAAAAATCTTTATAATTACCCCTCACCAGTCCCATTTTTGTTCTAGGATGTTTCGGGTTCCAAGTTAGTTTCGAGTTTTTATGTCATTCGTAGTCGATCACTCTACCATGGTTAAACTGCATCATGTTATACAAAAAGCGACATTTAAAATCTAAGTTCCGATGTATTAACATACACTCATGCATCTATGCACTTGGGACATCAAACCTATCAAGCTTTCTATTTGACAACTCGAATCTAAATACAGCATCATGTGAGTTAGTGTTTATGTGAAGTCCCGTTTCTTGTTGTAGCCGTTGCACCTCGTCAGGGCTACGTACAACTTCATCAAAACAAACATACCTTCACCACCACATTTGTTCATTTCCTCGTGCACCTGACATGCGCCTCTGCTAGTTTGTTAACATCAACAGTGCTAACAAACCTTGTTCATACAAATCTTGACCACCTTGCAATTTTGTTACTGTAAGGCATCTCATTTTTTCATATCTTTAAAGTAATTGTCACGTAAGAGAAGCTAAAACCGACTTTGAGGTATGCGAGGGTGGATGATGGATTTGCACAGAAGTAACGAGGGCCCGTAATGAGACCCGAGCATATTGTGGTCAATTTCAACCCCTTTTCCTCGGCTATTCGCCATGAGACCCGTTCTGCCTTTAGCTTACCCAATGCATACCATAGCTGTGATATTTTAAATAACAATAATTAACTTATTTGGTACTTGCAATTTTATGGTCAATTATATGTAATTCTGTAAAAAGTGTTTATTACTTTTTACTAGTGCAAAAGGATTCATCACTCCAGCTATTGTGGTCTACTACAGGGGAGAGGCTGCTATTGGAAGTGTCTCTCATATGCATGTCAGTAGAGAGATGTAAGCACAAAGTTTCTAACAGATGGAGTTGCTGCACACGCCTCTGCTACATTTTCAGCTGCCTTTGCTTCTATTTCCGCCATGGATTTCTGTCAATTTTATTTGATTTCAAGGATCAAATGCAACTCGAATAAGGAGATGACACTCCTACTTGAACCAGTTGGACAAAAGGAAACATGACCGAACCCACCCAAACTTCGGTGGAGTTATGAGGTCCATATGCAGGAATTTTTTTGGAAGGGAGTATCCCACACAAATGATCATCACAAGTGAATAGAAAAACTGAACCTGTGTATCACAAGAGGGTCATCGCAGGTAGCATCGGCGATCTCTCCTGAACGGATTGATGTTGGCTAGAGATCACCATTAATATTGGCGACCTCTAGCTTTCTATGTAACAACTTGTCCAATCAATAAAATGGGAATCCTAGAGATCGCCCATAGCAATTGCAATCTTAGCAACATCAAAAACATTCAGGAGAGATCACAATTCTACTGCTGTTGATCCTCTTGTAATGCAAGACCGGATTTTTACCCCCTTGTGATCATCATTTAGGCGTAAATCACTTATCGCCTAAATACGCGTTTACTTATCTTTTATTTCTTATATATGTGATAACTTGTAAATTTGAAAATTTGCCAATACCTTATTATTATTACTTTGATCATTCAATAATATATCAATCTTTGAGAAATTTTCTGTGTTTTATTTAATTGCTTCTGCTCACCATTAGTCACTCTTTTTACAGTAGTATAATCGGTAATCAAATAGGGAAAACAAAGAAATCATAGTTTAAGAAATATAGTAAGACAATATGAAAACAATTATATCTTAATAAATTGCATATTCATCTGAATTTAATATATCACCAGTCGTCTTCAGCCGGTGAGAACGACAGGGTTTTATTGAATTCCACTAACAAAGTCGAATAAAAATAGACATGTCTCTAGAAGCAAAGGAAAAGCATATTAATAACCAAAAGGCAAATATAATATGCATTTTGTGAAACCAATAATATGTCACTAATTACTTTATAGCAAGCTGTGTATTAGTATATGATTTCATCATAGATCTTTCCGTAACTAATAATATCTTCTGTTCAGTTGTACTGCAAAAACTACAAAATCATAGATGATAGAACAGAGACACTCACTGAGTAACCGGAGAATCCACTAGGATCAATGAAAGCAGTTGTATGAAACACAGTATATAGCATCCATCGAAAGCTTCCATTAAGCTCTCGCGATCGTTGAACTTAGTACAACGACTCTATCCGATTGTTGTTTGTAAATGTAGATGATTGTTCAATCTCCTGTGAAACTTCAATCTCTCTCAACCGATCTATATCTTCTGTAACATCAGACTCTCCGGTTAATCGAGCAAAATGTTGATATTAGAGAGTAATCCTTAATTACATGTTCTTAAGATCACGATTTAACATATCTACAGAACCTATTCGTTGAATATTCTCATACATTCGGTTCTTAGATCTATATACACAATAACAATGATAATTTTTTCGTAAATGATAAACCTACCACGGAGTATATAATTTCAACTATACAAATTACAATCTAGAACATAGATCAATGATCATCATAGATGTTGAATATTCTCATCTAGTTAGTCAATGTACAAAGTCAACACAATCACTTCAACAATTTATACACAAAAATAGTGATAATTTCTTTTAAAAATGCTGAAAACCTAACACAGAGTATATACAAATTACAATCTAGAACATAGATCATATATGCTGAATCTTCTCATCCAATAAGTCAAATGTAAATAGTCAACACAATCACCTCTAAGCCTATACACAAAATCAGAGATAATTTGATTAATTTCTTACATAAATGCTAAAACCTACCACGGAGTATAGAATACAATACACTAAAAATTACAATCCAGATCATAAATGTTGAATATTATCATTCAATAAGTTAACGAAAAACAGTCAACACAATCGCTTCTTAGATCTATACACAAAAACAGTGATTAATTTGATTAATTTCTTACATAAATGCTAAAACCTAGTACGGAGTACAGAGTTTACCTATACAAATTACAATCTAGAACACAGATCATAGATGTTGAATATTTCTCATCCAATAAGTCAATCAACACAATCAGTTCAACAAAATATACACAAAAACAACGCTAAATTCTTTAAAAAACGATATAACCTACACAAATAAGAACGTTACCTTCATTAATCAACAATAATCCGAACAGAATAGCCTCTAAGCACAAGCTGTTTTGACGATAGCGATGCCAAGGAACGAGACACCGCTAGTAACACATACAAGTTTCTGAAACACTGCATATTCGTTGCTGTTACGTGACGTCAGTCCCTGCGATTAATGTTTTCGTCTTCGGTACTGACTTTAACGAGGACAGCGGAGCATGACAGCAGCATACGACGGAACTCGTCGATCTCGGCTCTATGGCTGTCGGCTGTCCGTACGACGCCATTGAAGAGAAGGTTGTTTGTTTGAATAGCAGATTTTAGAAGAATGTGTGGCAGTTATGAGAGGGGAGGAGAGGAGGTTGGTTGGTTGAAGAGAAAGTAATTTGTGTCCTGTGTCAAGTGCTTTGCTGTTATATAGCAAACGGTTATTGGGCTTGGTGGCTTCGGAATGAGCTGTGAGGCTCGGCGGCTTTGTTATTTTAGTCCATGGGACACATGTAAAGGTGCATGTTTAATGTTTTAAGGGTGAAAATGTTGGGAGGATGTAAAGAGAATAATATTAGTTTGTGTGTTAAAATTTTGTTTTTATTTATTTATTTTTTTTTTAAAAGACCATGAGAAACTTGCACCTCATTTTCACATGCCCCCACGCCGTTAGAGTTTTCCCTGCCCAAAGGGCTAACGCC
>JAUTDX010004343.1:0-26998 GCA_030844895.1 Ambrosia x helenae | reverse complement strand
GTAGGAGGTATTGATGTATAAAGTACAAAAAAGCCAAATATCAACTTGATCTTGGTCATTCTTCTCTCTACATTAACATATCAAGCAATTTAAAAACAATGGAAATCCCATTTGACAAGTGTGTGTGTATATATATATATATATTAAGATATTTTCATGGAAAACTGAACTTATTAGTTAATAATTATATATGCATATAATAGTACAATCTCTCTTACAAAATTTTCCAACAAGAGTACAAGACTAATCTCACACACAGGATAGATATAAGTATAAATTTTCATGCATGCATCCGTTTTTAGTTTTTTTCAAGAGGGTTTTTTTTTTCTTCCTTTTTTCATATTATTAAAAAGTTCGTTGGAATGTTATCTATCCATTTGATTATTTTATTATTGCTGTGAATCGTTTTATACATATACACATTTCTTTGGTTTATTATATATTAAAGGTGGATGAATAATCAAACAACTAGTTTTCTATCCACTAAAAGAATATTAAGCACTATACAGAAAGAAATATATTGACTAAACTTATATGAATTGGTCCTTTGATGTATCTTTGTTAACAAAATGTTAGTCAAGTTAATGCTTGGAAAATATTTTATATATTTTTTCTTGTGCCATGATGTTTTGGATACAAATTTGGGGTTGTTAAGTCAACATTTGAATTATATCAGGCGCTTCAAAGATTACTTCTACAAGAAAAAAGTTCATAAAGGCATGGTCAAAAGTCAAGGGATGCAATTGTAAGATGAAAAACATTAAGCATTATTTAACATTTTTGCTAATAAAACATTAAGGGGCTGTTTGGTTGATTAAGTGTTGAATCATTAAGATGATCTGAATGGTTAAGAGGCTCTGAATGGTTAAGAGCTGAATCATTCAGCATCTCTTATTAGCTTAATGATTCAGCACTTACCATTCATTCAGATGCTGAAACAAACAGTCTGAATGCTGAATGATTCAGAACTGAATGGTTAAGAGGCTAATTAAGAGGCTACCAAACAGCCCTAAGCATTATTCAACACTAGTGGGTTTACCCGCGCGTTGCAGCGGGATCCACAAATAGGTTGCAATACAACATTATGATACTTACGTTTTTTTGCCGCAAGTTACGCAAAAAGAATAGAAATGTGCGCACTATGTTTTAACAAGTATTCATAGAAAGAAAAGAAAAGAAATGTGCACCGCCAGTTACAAACTGATTGCAGTTCACCACAAAAACCCTGTACTCATTATTGAATAAATCTTAATAAACCAAAAGTATGTTACTGTAACAGACCAATATGAAAATAAACATCACTTTGTGTAAGGTGTCCCTTGAATAGAAATAAAATATACATATAAATATACATATATGTGCAAATAGCCAAGTCGTAGTTATGCTTTATTATTGGGTCAAAACGACGCCTTTGCCCCTTGCATCTTGGCAACAAGTGAACCCATTGCGCATATGGTGCACACTAAGTACTATTAATTAATGCGTCAATTACAATAAAAGAAGTTATAGGGTCAATATCTAGCTACATATCCAGTACCTTTCAAATGAATGGTAAATTACTTACAGTTCGAAAGTTACATGCTAGTAGATAATCCTTCAATTATAGGGTCAACATCTAGCTACATATCCCCAACCACCACTCCTCCAGCTAAGGCTCCAGTTTGATGTTTCCACAATTCCACTTAAAAATTTGAGCATTTAAAGACCGTTCGGATATGTGTTTGCAAAAGTGATATTGCTATATTAAATACCCAAATCAAATAATCAGATAATAACTTGGAAAAAGCACATCCAAACACCCTCGTAAAGCTAATAGTGGATTTTTTTCTTAGCATGATTATACGAACCGGAGATAAGACCTTAGGAGACTTTATGCTCGTTAGAATGGTTTAGTTAAATAGAACAATCGATCTTGTATGAATATAACCAATACTTTGTACAGACAACAATATATGTGTTAACAAACCATTAAAAGTAAATGATTTATTAATTACCTTCTTTGCACAACCTTTGGCGGTGGACCCTCATGGTAGAAGCTTGGCATTGGGTTTGTCTTAAATAAACAATTTCTTTCTGAGTTGCTTCAGATTTGCTTCCTTTTCTTCATTTTTAACAACACATATGAACTTCTGAACTTCAAACTGAAAATAGATGAAAAAAATTAACTGATAAATGTCATAGAAATTTTACCTTAGTTCTTGCCTCCCGTTGAATTCTCTACCTCCAACGCTTATTGTTTCTTTAATTTGGAATAAAACTGAAGCAAAAAAAGAACTAATATATATATATATATGTGTGTGTGTGTATATATAGATGTATATATAGAGGGGGGGGGGGGGAGTTGGCATCCGTATAACATCTTTAAGAGATGTTAAACATGCCAAAACATGTTAGCGTACAGGTTGAAATTGGCCGGTAAGTAGATTAGAAACAATTTTGTTAATAATTGGTGTATCATATATGGTTTTGTACTTTTTTCCATTAAAAATTACACTTTTGAGTTTTTTTATTGTACTATTTCCAAACTAATTATCATCTATAAGTTTGTAATCCAAGACAATGATCGATTATGCATTTTTTTGGTAATTGGAGTACGTTTCACTGGTGAAGATGAGTTGTTCACATAGACTGAATCATCAAGAACAAAGATTGGACTTTGATATATTTGAAATAATTATATTTAGACCATGGAAATTCTCCTACAAAAGCAGATCAATAAAAGACTACACCAACCAATACCTAATGAATGACACGTATATCATATCATCATTCTATCATAAAACGCCTAAAATTAATCAACTAATAAAAGCTATAGAGCCTAATTTCACGTAAATATCATGATTAAATTGAAAAGAAAAATGATGCGTTGAATGATATAAAAAAAGTTCTCTGGTTAGCTTGACTTTAACTCTAGGAAGACTTCAGTCGCTATATTTTTAAATTTTAAAACTTATACAAGTTTAGCTGAGATAAGATTATTTATTGTGGTAACATAAATTATTATATTTCGTCGCCATTATATGAAATTTGTTCAAAATTATTGTTATCCCATGTGTTTATTTAGTTTGGGTGAGTTCCATTTTCATTTTTTAAGTTTTAAACTCATACAAGTTTAGCTGAGAAAAGTTGTAAATTTTAGGAAATTGTAAAGAAACCTTTGGTATGCCATCGTAACTTTGGACAATTTGAACATATTTGCCATGTCTCCCCCTTTATAATGTAGTATAGATTTTTGGCGAAATGAACCATCGTCATCCGAATATAATTTTTATCAAACATGTAAGATGAAAAAGCTGGTAATGGAAATTGATATGTAACATGCGTTGGTGCTAACGTCTCACTATAACAACTAGTAGGGTTGCCCGCGCGTTGCCGCAGGTTTTATTATTTTTTTGCTGCATGTTTTGTGTTGGGTATCATGTATTTTAGTTACGGAATTAATTTGGTAATACAATTAAGATATCAATTAACGAAGAGCAAGTAAATATAAACAAAAGAATTGATATAAAGCAACAATATAATACATGGTTAATGACTATGATCATAAATTAATAAAAACTAAGGATTTAACAAGAATACATAAAACAATCATTTTTAATACCTTACTGAGACATTATAACGTGCTACACATAACATGCTATACATCTAGGGCTGCAAACGAACTAAAATTTTAGTGTAATAGTTTATGAACCACCCCGCGGGAAGTTCGTTTATGTTCGTTCGTTTAATAAATGAAGGGACACGAACAAAAAATTATGTTCGTTTTAGTTAAACGAACAAACATGAACAGAGACCGTGTTCGTTCGTATATGTTCATGAACGTGTTCATTTGTGTTTGATAATTTAATAGGGTTTTTAATTTTTATAATGTTTTTTACATTCTTTAATTTTTTATTATTTTACCCAAGTAGATAAATAATTTTGTGTGAGGTAAGTATATGACTATATGAGATCAATAAACCGTACTTTTAGTCAATGTTGCAGAAGACGCTAGGAGCTAGGCGGGCGGTGAGGTCCAGCCTAGGGACTAGGCGAAATTAGACGTTTTGGTATTATACGTATTATACACACACACACACATACAATTTAGGTGTTTTTTTGAAAATATGTTAAGATGTATACACATAATACTTAGAAATTCACGTGTTTGTTTAACCAGGAGGCTTAAGAAATAAAAATATAGCTATTTATAGTTTGTATATATATTATAATGTTTTTTTTGTTACTTTTTATGTATAAATTTATAAGTTTAAGGACGAAAAGTAAACTGGTGAAGATAGAAGGGCTAAATATTTAAATACATAAACTTATTTTTAGCTTTTATATGTAAAATACTGAAAGTTAGAGGGTCAAATATTAAATAAATAAACCTAAACAAATCCTAAAAGATTATAATTATAACCAAGTACCGGTATAACTAGGTTATATCTTTGGTGGATCTAGTTAATTTCTTAATATATGTGAATTCTATCTTATTTGAAAGTTAATATAGGTCCCTTTGTGTTTGTTTCCATTCATGAACAATTCTTTGTGTTTGTTTGTGTTTGTGTTCGTGTACGTTCATGAACAAAATTCACAACACACACAAACGAACACGAACTTAAGTGTTTTCTTAACAAAGGAACACGAACAGAAAATCTCGTTCGGTAAGTGTTCATGAACTGTTCGTGAACACATAATTTCCTTAACAAACGAACACGAATAAGGCCTTGTTTATGTTCGTTAGGTTCGTTTTGCAGCCCTACATACATCATAACACATTCGAATATATTGAAAGGAAGTGTGAAATTTAATGTACACAACAATTTTGGAGGCAAGCAAATTTGTTAACAAGTTAAGAGTGAAGTGTAATTTTGCTGTTGATTCCTCAAACATCATGTATGCCTACAACATGCATAACACCATATACTGCATGTCAAAAAGATCCATGCACAACAAAGTCGTAATTTTGTGAATAGAAAATATAATATTTGCCTTAATCTTGTAAACATAGAAAGAAATTGCCTTAATCGCGCGTATGAAGCTGATTAAGGTGGGGTACATCGTACTCTGTAGTTGAAAATCCAGATTATTAGATCTAAATTCTGAAATCAAATGAAAATCAAACTACTATCGATCAGTAAAAAGGCACTCAAAATCCATTATGATTGTGTAATCATCAAAAATTGCGAAATGAATTCTAACAAAATAAGAATCTACCAAAATGCAGTTTCCTCTGACCATATTAGCACATGTGACATCTGATAGAGAAATCATGGAAAAAAAGACGTTATTAGCATACATGGAGATCCTTTTTAAAGTAGTCACTGTATGTCATAGGGACATATCCTTCATACATTTTGGATGTCATTTAAGTTGATATACTCCATATAAGTAATATCATTACATATCATAAAACACAGTTAATCCATATCAACCGAATATTATAAGAACAAGGCAAAGTAAGGACTACTTGTTAAACCACTTGTCGTGGACCAACTTGAGATGCCACTTGCAAGTTGCGACATATTATGAATACTTTTCTCAATTAAAGAGATTGATGATATATGTAAAACACTAATTACTTCATGTAGTAAAGATCAAATATAGAAGTTGGTGGATAAAAAAAATTGATGAGAAAACACCACAGATTTATTCAAGTTATACGCCTATTAATCCATGTCATGACATCTTTAAGCAATGAAGAATTATTTATAGCGGAAGCTTGAGAAACTATAATTAAAGAAGACTTTTATTACCGCTATTAAGCACAATAACAATCTTATGAATATAAGAGATGATTCAATTTCCTTCAACGGAAAGGTTTCAAAAATAACGAATGCTAAAATCAAAAGAGATATTACTCACAATTATTATATCATTCAAGACGGCCATTGACGAGGGATGAGTTGAATGCTATGGTTTCAAAGTCACGAGTCATTAACTTTAAAGAAAAATTGGATTTTAATAACCTAAAGTATCACTTATCAGTCGTTGTCACCAAGCCAAACACCATTCTGCATTTTAAAGTTATTTTCCTATATCACCCCAAACTAACCTCATTAAAAAAACTAGCTAAGCTAGTATTTGATGAGTTTGGGTGACACATGAAAAGAAGCTTAAGGTATAAAATGCTGGTGATCAATTTGATAGTTGGTGGGTGACAACGACCAATAAACGATACTTTAGGTTATTAAAATTCATTTCCCAACTTTAAATGGTGTGCATTTTTTGCAGCCAAAATATTATTTTCAATTAGGCCCATTATCTTATTGAAGTTTTAAAAGTGGTTTTAATCCGAATTATTATTTATTGCAATATATACACCAAATACTTGGTGAAAATCAAGGTGGAAAATTAGTTTAAAGCAAAACATTATCAACCATTTGGTTTCCTAGGACAAAATCAGAATCTTCTACTCCATGTAGTACTATTCCTATTACTTTTTTTAACATAAGCTTTCATTAAAAACACACGAGTCCTCAGACTGAGGGCTGCCAACTCATTACACCATATACAACGTGTACATACATCAATCCTTCCAAAGAAGGGGCTTGTGCGTCGACCTGTTTTTGGGAAATAAAATACTCTAAACTATTGCATGTTGGCCGATATCACTCTCAACTATAGCTTTGACCACCAACACACCAAACTTTACACTTTGATTGTTATGTCACCCCCAAACTAACCAAACACTAACAGGCGATGAAACATAATCCACAATCCATGACATATGTTGCAAAATCCACATTCATCCTTGATTATATTATAAGAGTTACGATGTGTTCCCGAGTTTCATTTGAAAAGAAAGAATTTGGAAGGATACTTAGAAACAATCGCGTTCCACAGTTTTTTTAAGGAGGGAAAGAGATGGAAATGGAAGGAAAAGTTTGCTTCCTTTTCTTTATATCTCATGATATTAAGTAAAGACGAACGCCGAGATTTAAGATCGTCGATTCCTGTAGTCTAACCGAATTTATATCTCATGATATTTACGTAAAATTTTAAATACTTTTGTGGTGATATATTTTTTAATTTATTAAAGATTATAAAAAACACAAAGAAAGAAAGAAAAAAAAGTCTATTTGAAAATCCTAATTGGCATTTTTTAAAGGGGTATTGGATTTTAATAATCCAAAGTTTCCACCATTGGCCGATAATAATCCATACTTCAAAAATTCCCAATAATAATCCCAACTTTCGAACATTTGACCTGTGGTAAACCTTTTTTAACTGAGGACTAATTGGGTTAGTTTGTGCTGACGTGGCATCTGACTAGGCAGATGACGTGTACAACTTAATTTGACGTGGCATTTTATATTATTAACCATTTTTATATGTCTTATTATAACTATACTATCTCTCTCTCAAAACCCTAACTCTCCCTCACAAGTCCCTCCATCGCTGCACTCTCTTTCCTGATCTCCCTCTTCCTCGTCCCTATTACAACGACGGTCGGCCACCACCAAGCTTGGGTGGTTGGCGGCGCCACTGCTCAGCCTAAAAAATGAGCTGGAAAAGGGCTTTGGTGGCCGATGTAGGTCCGATGGTTCTGTGGTGGTGGTGGTCACGTTCGGTGGGGCTGTGGCCGAAGGAGATCGATGGTGGTGGCTGTGTAGTTGTGCTAGTGAGAGGCGGTTGGGCTGTGGTGGTTCCGACAGTTCAAGTTGGTTACAAGGGGGTCGGGTATGGTGGATGGTGGCCAAGGGCGGCTGTGTCGAGCTCAGACCCGGGTCTTTGGGTCCCGGTTGTTTGATCTCGAGTAAGATCCGTTTCACTTCTGCCATGTCCGATATCAGGTTTTGGTGCTCGGATCAGTTGGGGTAGGTGTCGATTGTGGGGGTTAAGGCTGAATGTGGTGGTGGTGGTACTGTTCGACGGTGATGGTTAGGGAGATATGAAGGTGTCTAATATTGATAAAAAGGGTTGATTGCAGAACTTTGGGGAGACTTGTGATGATTTGAAGCATACAAATGCAACATTAATGGTTGATTTTGAAGGTGTATTTGTTACTGAACACCAGATGTTTGATATAATGCCTCAATGAGTCAACGTGAAATGTTGAAAATGTGTCATGTTTGTTGCCTCACATGTTCAAATTAAACACAACATAGGTGCAAGGTATCCATTTGATGGAGGGTGTACTTAAGCTTACGATTTTTTCGGCCTTTAGAATAGAGAAAGAGTTGATGATACAAAGGGCAGTTAATGTACAAAGTGTAAAACGGATTTTTATATCGTGCGTAATTTTGATGATTTGAAGCATAGAATGGGACTTCAATGCATAGTTGGTTTTGAAGGTCTATTTGTTTGAATCAGACCATGTTTTCAATGAATTGTCTAAATGTGAAATATTGAAAATGTTTTGTTGTTTATATCACATGTCAAATGTTTGATGGAAAATGTCTTCAAGTTCTTGTTTTGAATGTAATTGTCTTTAATACAGTTTTCTAAGGGAAAATCACGAAAATAGCCAAGACTTTTGTCAACTTACCAAAATAGCCACCTCCCATCTCTTGGGAGAGTCCTCAAAGGTTCCGAGAACTCCCCAAGAGGCTTCCCATAAGAAACCAATATGGAAGTGACACATGTTTAAAATATAATAAAAAAATAATCACACTTCCACCCCATTTTTAAAACGGCCATAACTTTTTTATACGACATTATTTTTAAAAAAAATTACACCATAAAAACAAACTTTTCATCATCTTTCATTTACATACCATATTGTTATACTTTTAAAATTTTTTGTTTTGCTGGGTTGATAGTACTTGCGTCTAAATGTAAACACTTGATATTATTACTTGCGTTTAAACATGTCTGAACCAGAACAAGTCTAGTATTAATATCTGTACTTTTAAAAACAACTTTTTTGCTGGGTTGATAGTACTTGCGTCTAAATGTTTAAACACTTGCGTTTAAACATATCTGAACCAGAACAAAGCCTAATTGTTATTGTTGTGATAAGTAGACTGGTTTATCGAAAAGGGTGCAGATCTGAGGGTTATTGAAATACTGGCCGGTTACTAATTGTACAAAGGAGATTATTTTTCTTGGAGAACTGGAAGAAATTCTTGACGCAACACAACCTGCAGAGTTCAAACTTTGCATGGTTCCTCTTTTTCTACAGGTTGTACGCTGCATTAATAGCCCAAATTTCCAAGTATGTTATCACCCAAACCATCTATTAATGCATGTGGCTTTGATTTTAGTTACAGTGGTAGGTTTGGTTCATGATCTTGATCGGTCGCTACTACATGTTGCGAGTTTTTGTGTTACCCTTGAAACCGTTGGATAAAATGAAAATAATACAATATTCATGATTGATAACCTCCAAAATGCTAGAAATTACCAGTCTATTTATCACAACATTAACAATTAGGCTTGTTTCTGGATCAGATATGTTTAAACGCAGTACTATCAACCCGACAATTTTTTTTAAAGTACAGATATTAATACTAGACTTGTTCTGGTTCAGACATGTTTAAAACGCAAGTAATAATATCAAGTGTTTACATTTAGACGCAAGTACTATTAACCCAGCAAATTTTTATTTTTTTAAAGTATAGCAATATGGTATGGAAATAAAGAGGATGAAAAGCTTGTTTTTATGGTGTAATTTTTTTAAAAAGTAATGTCGTATAAAAAGTTATGGCCGTTTAAAAATGGGGGTGGAAAGTGTGATTATTTTTTTATTATATTTTAAACATGTGTCACTTCCTTATTGGTTTCTTATGGGAAGCCTCTTGGAGAGGTCTCGGAATCTGTGAGGACTCTACAAGAGATGAGAGATGGGTATTTTGGTAAGTTGACCAAAAGTCTTTGGCTATTTTCGTGATTTTTCCTTCTTTTAATTTGACCTTCAGAATAGAAGTCATAACCATTCCTTTGACTTTGAACATCGTTGTAGAATGGACAAAACTTGCAGTGAAGAATGTTGAATTTCCTGTTATAACTCTTTACCTTTTCCTAAATTAATGAAAAATATATTTTTCACACATTAATATGGTCACAAATAGAGGCGGTTGTTTGACGCTTTGACCCATTTACTTATGAGGCGATTTTAAGATCAATTATGTCTCTTAACTGGTAAAATCTTAAAAGAAAACAACGACCTATTAACAACTAACATACAAGATATGTAGATGTAAGAACATGAATTGGAGAGAATAGAGAATGGAATGATTCATTCTTATTGATGTGTCTTAGATCAAATACAAGAGCCACCATATATAGGCTATAACATTAATACAAATATAAATGTAAATGGGAGTTGGAAATGTGGATAGTCACTATAAATATAATACATTTATAACACTCCCCCTTGACTATCCACGTGATAAACAAAATAATGTAGTATACGCTTGGTGATGCTGCCTCGTTAAAAACCTTGCCAGGAAAACCCAGTGGGACAAAACCTCAGCTAAGGGAAAAAGAGTGCAGGGCGTATTACTCTTCCTGATACTTCTGGATCAGGTATGTTGCCTCATTAAAAACCTTACTAAGAAAACCCGATGGGACAAAACTTAGTGAAGGGAAAAAGAGTGCAACGTGTCGAATACTCCCCCTCATTTTAATATGTATCATTTGAATGATGGTGTCGATCTTCTAAGAAAGTTGCTCAAAGTTTTGTAGTAAATAATTTGCGTTCTTGATCACTTGACGTGAAAATCTTTAAGTTGAATCATTGATGTATGATCTTCATTCCAGAATTTTAGTCTCTGCTCTCGTAAGTGCAATTCTTTAAGTTTAACTAATGTTGCCTCCTCTCGTAAATAAATGTCACAAGATCAACAAATGTGATGTGTTATATTCCCTGCATCTACAAGACTAACCAAACTTGTTTGCATGGGTTAGTGAAATATAATCAAATATCGCTCATACCTGAAGTATTTGTTTTAACTCATTTCGGTGTCTCCTCGCTTGACATAGACTATATTATGATAATAAGTTCACGTGAAAAACATAATAATCATGCATAATTAGCAAGACATATACTAATGTCCATATATATTTAACTATGGTACTTCTAGAGTGAAAATCTCTACTTTGGGAGGAGATGAAATGAATAATATTTCATATCAGGTAATTGGACAACCTTTAATGCACTTTAAATATGAGCTATGTCCATTGTAAAATGTCCTACCATCTTTTCAAGATATACTTTGATGGATTGGTAAACATATCATTACATATATACTCGAATTGTAGGTCAAGCAACAAGTGCACTATGTCAAGGACTTTCAAAAATCCCCCTTTTAAAAGTTCTACAGAGTCTCTCGATAATGCTCAGACATTATCACTGTAAACTGCGAGTGAACTTTTAAAAGAAAACTTTTGATACAAGCTGGATAATACAATCAAACTTATGTTGCTCTTTATTGGGATATCTCATGAGTTTTATAACACTCAACCCCCTTATTTAGTCCATACATATTATATTACCTTTACATAATACTTCTTAAGGTATTGATATCAATGTTGCAGGCATCATCAATCCATCAAGAACTTTTCCATCTTGACCAATTACGCAAGTGCATTAACTCTTCAATTGGAAGAACAATAACATCTATTTCTCCAATATATATTGTACAATTCTTATACATTAAAGTATCATAATCACCAGGTTCAGATTATAACCTGTGGTGTATTGGTGCACAATAATCACATCCTACGATGTTTCATATTACCTTTTAAGCACTCAGTTGCTTTAGGATACTCATGAGAAGTTCCACTTATATTCAATTCAATCATATAACAAACATAACTCAGAAATTGAATCTATTTATTCTGATCATAACGTTCTCGAGAACTTGCGTTACAAGATTTTGACACATTAAATCCTTCATCAGGTATTTTCATGTAAACTTTCAGTGTCAAGTAAATCATGATATTTATTAGACGCATTTCAATTCTCTCTTTGCATTACCAGACTAATAACATAATGAAAAATCATTACATCCACCACTGGAGAATGCGTCTCTTCATAATCAATTATGGGTCTTTGCGATATTCTTATGCCACCAATTTTACCTTATATCATTTTCTTTTCAAATGTTGATTCGCACAAAAGACCTTTTCGTATCCATATGTTTTACAACTTTTGTTGTATGGACTACTGGTCCAAAACTTTTCTTTTCAATAGAGAATTCAACTCTGCCGTATTTGCGTCTTTCCATTTTGGCCAATCATTTCTTTGTATTCATTCATAGGCAGATCATAAATCTCGATCCTCATTTTAAGCGCTACATTACATAAAATTTATAACGACGTCGATTTTATTTCGATTCCATGCATTTCGTAGACATGATACTATATAACGAGATCTCTTTATTTTCAGGTACCTGAGGTTCTTCTGGAACCATCATGTCTAATGTCTCTTCAGGAGACCTTTTTACTATCACCTCGACTTGACCATCTTTCTTACTTGCTCCAATTTCGAGGATTTTTATTCTTGGAACCGACTAGTCTACCATGCTTCAGGCATGCCATAGACATATCACCAATGTATGGTTGCCCTTTCTGGGACACTAATTCAATTGGAGCACTAGCAGTTGATACATGTGACTTAGCTAGCCACTATATTTAGGTCAGTGAATACATTTGGTAATCAATTTATTCTTGTAAATGAATTATCCTTTGTACTTTCAGTTAACACTTATTAATTTGAGGATCAACTGATAATTCATTTCATCTTTTCAACTGCTTTTTATCTCCCCCTCGTGTTGGAAATATTGATTGTTAAAATAAAAATCAATCAATCAAATCGCACCTTTAACGACTCTAAGTACGTGGTTATCAATACTTATTCTTATCCAACATATATTCTCAACATTCTTTGAAGTCCCATCTTTTGTGCATTGTGGTGGATCAATTGCAAAATATATCGCACATCAAAACAATAGATGGGAAATGTTTGGTTCTTGACCGAAAATCAATTATAATGGGGAAATGTTAAATAACTTGTTGGCTTGATGTGGATTACTATTAGTCATGTATGACCACATGTACTTATATATAAACATGTACTTTTGCTCTCATGATTATTATCTTTGCAATAAAAATTAGATGTTTAGTGATCTTCTCACCAAAACACGTATTCTAATTATCATTACTAACTTGAGAATTAAATTCACAATTATAACCAAAATAAACATGCCACTCTGGAATAATATGCTTGCTATCTTATTAGCTAAGTCATAAATCACGCAAACTTCAGGTTGCGAACTTGATAACCATTTAGACGATGCATCGATTTTAAATACTAAGTGGTGTCATGTTAGGATATATGTATCCTTTATTCACTTCCAGAATATTTAGGGATACTCACCTATATGGCAAATATATAATTTCACTTTTGAGCAAACATTACATGATATGTATAAGATGTAAGAATCCTTAAGTTCTTCATTATGTTCACATCATCATTGACTCGGTGTGGTCTTACCGGTCATGCCAACTAATTAAATAATTATGATCCATAAATTCCTAGTTTATGATCATATATGTATTACTTGCACGTATGTAATACAACCGTAAGATATGAGAGTATGTATGAAATATTCAAACCATCATCTCATTATTAATCATGACCATCATTACAATTCTAAATGGTCAATCTCATCATTACAAATTTCTCAATTATCTCCCTGATCATTACCTTTACAATGATCAATATGTAGTCATATTCAATTTAGGGAATGGAGTATAAACAAAACAAGCTTCATAACTTTTCATGTTTTACTCAATCACCAGAATATGAGATGATTTCAAACTTTTCATACTCTCTTAAGGATATGGTTACTTCAAATTATTAGACATGATGCACTCTTGCTTGTCTAATACACGACAAGAAGTACGAGAGAATAATATATCACTCTTTCAAACATTCTTTATTATACACATGTTTCCCATATCTTATTCTCGTGTAATTACTCCCTTAGTGTGCAACTTCTTGTGATCAATTTCAATATTAACATGTTGACCATATTATCAACATGACGATCTTTACAATTTCTTCATTTACCATGATCACGACTTTTATACAGATCATTGTATAATTATCACAATATTAACTTTTTCGATCTCATTAACTTGAGCATCGTAATCATTTCCTTAACCACCATGATCATGAATTTTACACGGATCATTATATCATCACATTCACTCCAAGGAATGGATTATAACTACATAACTTTCATGGTGGCATCGTTATCCTTAATTATGTACATGGTCATGACTTTTACAATGATCATTATATCACATTCACTTCAGGGAATGAGATAGAATCCGAAAACATTCATGGATATTCATTCCTTTTTTTTGAACGGATATAAAGTCACTTCAAACCTTTCACCCAATTTTAATGACATTGCTACTTCAAGAGCATATTTGAGGTTTGACAAACAAACAAAATTTGTTTTATCCAATTTCCGTCATATATAAACTTTTCTTCACATAACATCCATGGAGAAGTAATTATATGTCCAAGTCATATAATATTATCGGCCCAACATCTTACGGCCTTTTATAACATGATAATGTGATTCAAGGTGTATGACACTTTGAATGTCAAATGTAAATATTTCATGAGAGTGATAATAAACCATAACTTTGTTTTATTTAATCTGTTCAAAGCTAAGTAAATGATAGCATATAAAATACAAGATAGTCAATTGTATACATAATCCAACATGTGATGTTCTAACATGTTACCAAATAAAAAAAGTGATGGTACAATCTTTGTGAAATAAAGTGTTTCATCATTTAAAAGAAAAACATATAATTTATGTATTAGTTTATCACGATATAGCATTTTCATCATAAACATTTCAGATATCAAAATATAAGCATGAATTTAACATTCACAAAAATCCATAAAACTATATACAATTTCAACATTTTAGATACCATAATATAAAACAGTTATATGTTACCCATCTATTATGTGATTGTCATAATCTTGAAATAAGACAACTAAAGTCGTTATTAATAGTCTTGACGTCTTGTATCACAAAAAAGCTATTAATGTTTTATCTTAAACCAAAAAAATTGAATCAACTTTATTAGCAACTAATGTCTCTTTAATCCCACATTGGTGTTTCATGATTAAGAGAAAAATAATATTATTATAATGACATATTAATAGCATATAATGACTATAAAACATACTTTATGATTATATTTAAAACACAAAGCGGTTTCAAAACAACATAACTAAAGATCAAATTGAATCACATCAACTTGAAAACACATATTTTGAAACACATGTTTCATAGAATTAATCATTTTATACTTCTAAAAGTAAACAAAAACAAGTTATGTTCAAAATTATAAGCATGGAAAATAAATATAGTGATGGTATACAATTTTGACCACGAAAAGTAACACACACGTAAATTAAGGAATAATAATCAAAACTGGGTTTAAGAACAACAGAAAAAATATATTCTTAATCTTTATAGGAAACTCAAATAATATAATAATAGATATCACTAACAAGGGTATACACTTGACTCTAATTAACTGAGGGGGAAAAACATATATAAACACAAAGAGATATGCCTGAGAATTGTTGATTAAATTTGAAAGAAATTTAGAAAGTCATTCGTTCAATATAGCTTATTATGAATATAGCTTATTATGAATTTTAACGAAACCCTCGTTGTATGAATGACAATATTGATTTTGCTTAAGAGAACGAGTAAATATAAATTAGTTGGATCATGTAAACTTACCATACGATAATATTATCTAACTCCAAAAGCAAGTCGTGCTGATAACGTGTTGTATAACAACGACCTATTAACAACTAACATACAAGATATGTAGATGTAAGAACATGAATTGGAGAGAATAGAGAATGGAATGATTCATTCTTATTGATGTGTCTTAGATCAAATACAAGAGCCACCATATATAGGCTATAACATTAATACAAATATAAATGTAAATGGGAGTTGGAAATGTGGATAGTCACTATAAATATAATACATTTATAACATTATTATATTAGATTTGCATGTTATTGTATTTGTGGAGATAATTTATCATGAACAATTTATGTGTCATCAATGCAACATAGAGTTTTGGGAACAAGCAAAATAACTGTGGTAGCATATACATCAAGGGGCCATTAAGCGGGAGGTCTTGAGGAAGGGGAGATTCCACCGGAGAAGTCTGGTGGTAACTATTTGGAGTCCATAACATTCTACATTTCAAACATTCTGGTAGACCTGTCGTTGGAAAGACTTAGGGATGAGTACGGCAGATGCGGACAACTTGTGGATGATTATATAGCTAGAAAAAGAGATAAGTTCGGGAATGTGTTTGCTTTTGCAAGATTTGCTAAGGTGGGAAACACTGAGAAAATGGTGAAAACGCTAAATGGTGTGAGATTTACTGGGTGGAAAACCTTCGCAAAGGTTGCAAGATTTGTTAAAGAAGCTACTATGAAGAAAAAACCTGTACAGGTTCAACAGTCATCAGTCAATTTTGTTAGTAAGTAATGGAAAACACATAAGAATATACCTGAGAGATTCGTGAGACCTGCTACTGATGCTGAAAGCATTGAGGTCGACATAACTGTCAGTCTGCTCGAGTTCCCTTTAGGGTATGCGGTTATGATGGCTAATGATCCTTTGCAGAATCGTTATGGGAGAGAGGGTGAGTGACGAAAATATTATGGTGTTATGATTGTGTTCATCATACCTCAACCCTAGTAATCTCTTCCTATTTATGCATACCCAGGGGACACTCTAGTTAGGCCCAACTAATGACAAGTCCGTCCATCAAAGACTAGTCAGTTATGGGCTTAGAGTATTTAGCAATTGATCAAACATAAGATAAATGATTATAATGGCTACACTGATAAATATACAAGACATAACGTATATTTATTCCAACATTCTCCCACTTAGCCGAGTAATCATTTATTATGAGTATTCCATAACCCTCCGAAGATCAATACTCATTTTAGTTCTAAACCCAAACTGTATCAGAGAAATACAGCCGTTAAGTCTTTATTCGACTTAGGACCCCCATTAATCATACTACAATCCAAATCTAAAACTTAACATTAGGATCAATTATCATTATGCCCTTAGTTGATTTGTTGCATTATTGTCTTTATGTCATTATGCTAGCTTAACATACTAATAGACAAACAAATCATAATGAGGAAATTTCATTAAACATAAGTCATTATTCATAAACATAAGTCATAAGTAAACATAAGTGGTCAAATAAGTACATATGCTTCTAAGTAAGGTCATTAGTATGTCCCATCTTCGAAACGTGATCTTCGAATATCTTAGGCGGGAGACCTTTAGTCATCGGATCCGCAAGCATATCATTAGTACTTATGTGTTCGACACAAAGATTGTTTTCCTCAACTCGTTCACGTACGAACAAATACTTTGTATCTAAGAAATGACCAGCGCCAATCGAACTGTTACTGTTCGAGAAACTAACGGCGGCTGAGTTATCACAGTAAGGCTTCAATGGTCTAGAGATGGAATTGACAATTTTGAGTCCAGTAATGAGATTCCTAATCAACATTCCATGACAGGTAGCGTTATACACACCTATGTATTCTGCCATCATTGTGGATGTTGCCGTAAGTCTCTGTTTATGACTCTTCCATGAAATGGGTCCACCTGCTAACATAAAGATATACCCCGAAGTGGATTTGTTATCATCTTTGCATTTAGCAAAGTCAGAGTCAGAGTATCCTACCACTTCTAAATTATCACTTCTTGTGTAGGTCAGTTTATAGTCTTTAGTCCCTTGCAGATATCGTAACACCTTCTTAGCTGCTTTCCAATGATCATGGCCAGGATTAATCAAGTAACGGCCTAGCATTCCAGTGATATAAGCGATATTTGGACGTGTACAGACTTGAGCGTAAGCAAGACTACCAACTACTGAGGCATAAGGTATCATTCTCATCTGTTCTTTCTCCACGTCTGTTTTCGGACATTGGAATAAACCAAAGACATCTCCCTTAGCTACCGGAGCTGGAGTAGGTTTACAATGTTGCATGTTATAACGCGTGAGAACACGATCAATGTAGGCCCTTTGGGACAAACCTAAAATCCCATTGAGTCTATCTCGGTGTATTTCGATGCCAATGACGTAAGAGGCTTCTCCGAGATCCTTCATGTCGAAATTAGACGAAAGTAATCGCTTCGACTCATGCAACATATCTAAGCTATTACTTGCCAGTAAGATATCATCAACGTAAAGGACAAGAATAGTAAAATTACTCCCACTCATCTTAAGGTAGGTGCATTGATCAACTTGATTCTTCATGAAACCATTACTCTTAACGACTTCATCAAACTTTAAGTACCACTGACGTGAGGCCTGTTTTAAACCGTATATGGATTTCTTTAACTTGCAGACTAGATGTTCTTGACCTTTAGGTTTAAAGCCTTCAGGTTGCTTCATGAACACTTCTTCGTCCAAGTCACCATTAAGGAAAGCAGTCTTAACGTCCATCTGATGTAACTCTAAATCAAAATGAGCTACGAGGGCCATAACGATCCTTAAGGAATCTTTTCGAGAGACAGGTGAAAACGTCTCTTGATAATTAATTCCCTCTTTTTGAGTGTAGCCTTTCGCAACCAATCTTGCTTTATATCGTTCAACGTTATCATTCGGATCTAGTTTTGTTTTGAACACCCATTTACATCCTGCGGCTTTTGCACCGCTAGGTAATTCAACCAAATCCCAAACGTCGTTTTTCTTCATGGATTCAAGCTCGTCAATCATGGCTTTAGTCCATTCAGAAGACTGATCACTGCTAATGGCTTCTGTATAAGAGTTAGGATCGGTAAGCTTTCCAGTATCCACATCTGCTTCAGTAAGGAAGGTAACATAATCATCAAAATTAGTAGGCCGTCTAGGCCTTGATGACCTTCGAAGCGGGTTTTCAGGTTCAGCATTGTCATGGTGATGAGTGTCTGATGGGTCTTCATTAGCTGGTTCGTGAAGATCTGGCAGCGGAGGTGTTGGTGCAGTGACGTTAGAGATAGAATTGGCATTGGGTACAAGAGGAATTATCGGAGTTGTTGTAAGCGACAAATCTGTCTCCCCCGCATCTTGTATTTCTTGCAATTCTTCATAAGGATTTACGTTACTCCCACTGACCTTGAAATCCTCTAGAAATGCTGCACGTTTAGTTTCCACAATACAAGTGACATGGGAAGGACAATAGAATCTATAACCCTTAGAGTTCTCGGGATACCCGATAAAGAAACAACTGACGGTCTTCATGTCAAGTTTACGTAAGAAAGGGTTATATAACTTAGCTTCGGCACGACAGCCCCATACTTTCATATATCTAACACTCGGTTTCCTACCTGTCCAAAGTTCGTAAGGAGTTTTGGGGACAGACTTCGTAGGAACTCTATTGAGTATATGAACGGCTGCCTTTAAGGCCTCAGTCCAGAGAAACAAAGGTAAACCTGAGTTGGCTAACATACTGCGCACCATGTCCATAAGGGTTCTGTTTCTTCGCTCAGCTACACCATTCTGCTGAGGAGTACCAGGAATGGTGTATTGGTTCACAATCCCCTGGCTCTTACAAAACTCATAAAATGGGCCAGGGGCTTGACCCACATCAGTATGTCTGCCATAATATTCACCTCCTCTGTCTGATCTAACAACTTTTATCTGATGATTTAATTGCTTTTCAACTTCAGCCTTATAATCTTTAAAAGTTGTTAGTTATTCAGACTTTTCCTTAATGAGATACAAGTGCATATAACGAGAATAATCATCAATAAAAGTGATAAATGAAGTATGTCCAGTTATGCCAGCAACGTTATAAGGGCCACTAATGTCAGTATGAATGAGTTCTAATACATTAGAGCTCCTAGTGGCACCTTTCTTATTTGCCGACGTCATCTTGCCCTTAAGGCATTTAACACATGTTCCAAAGTCATCGAAATCAAGAGAGGGTAATACCCCATCCTTCACGAGTCTGGTTAACCTTTCTCGTGATATGTGGCCTAAACGTTGATGCCACAACATGGATGAAGTTTCTAAGTCTCTCTTGCGTTTCTTCTTTGTTAGTAATTCATTAACATTATATGATAACAAAGACATGGAAAAATCATCATCTAGTTCTAACTTATAGAGACCACCATCCAGAAAACCATGACCATGCACTTGGGAATAATAAGTAATCGTAAGTTTGCCATGACCGTGAGAAACATCAAAACCATCCATGTCTAACTTAGGTCCAGATACAAGATTCCGAGTAATCTCAGGAATATATAAGGTATCATAAAGAACAATACATAAACCAGTTTTGAATTTTAATTCTAATGTTCCCACGGCTTCGACAATAAGTGACTTTCCATTCCTAACATTAAGTGTTCTTTGGTTTCTTGCCAGCTTCTGGATCGTACGGAATCCCTGAAGAGAATTGGTCACATGGACCATAGAACCAGAGTCAAACCACCAAGTATTAGATGGAACATTTAAGTTAAAGGACTCAAGTATCATAAGTAGATGATTACCTTTCTTAGTTAGCCACTCCTTAAAGTCATGGCAGTCCTTCTGCTTATGTCCTTCTTTCTTACAGAACTTGCAGAGGAACTTACCTTTGGAGTTCTTATGGCTAGATGAGGCACTTGCTTCATTCCTCTGGGTTTTAACATTATGATTCTTGTTAGATTGTCTCTTCCTCTTCTTCCTCTTGCACACACATAGCGATCAACTCCTGCATTGTCCACTTTTCTTTCTGTGTGTTGTAGTTGATCTTGAAAGCATCATAAGCAGAAGGTAGAGAAGTCATGATGAAATGCACCAGAAACCGTCACTAATCTCCATTTCTAAAACCTTAAGCTTATGGGCCATATCATTCATGGACATAATATGCTCACGAATACCGCTTCTCCCGTCATACTTAGTCGTCACAAGTTTCAGAATAAGAGTGGAAGCATGCGCTTTTGAGGTTCCTTTGAACTGATCCTCCTCAAAAGCCAGATATTCTTTAGCAACCTTAGAATATGGAATAGATCCTCTAATAGGCATGCTGATGGAATTCTTAATGAACATGAGACACATACGGTTGCATCTCTCCCATTTCTCATGCACCAGTTTATCAGCAGCGGTGCTTTCGTTAGTGAGTACGGGAGGAACATTCTCTCTCAGTGCGTAATCGAAATCCAGTAATGCCAAAGTTAACATAAGCGAATCTTTCCAGGCAACATAGTTATCACCAGTTAAGGTAGCGATGCCGCAGTTGGGAGCTAATAGTGGAAAAGATGAGAATAGTAAGATACAACATTAGAGAAGAACTTATAGTGATCTAAGGGGGCAACTAATTATCTAAGGCAGGTAGGACGAAGACCATTATACTAATGAAGCTGTGATAACTATTCATAACACCAAAAAACATAAGCTACTTAAATACAATGCTCTAGCTTTAGCTATACGCTATTTATTTAAGTATTAAATTTACCGACAGTGAATGTAACCCATCACCTTTGGGCAGAAGTGAAACATTCAAAGTCCTAATGCAATATGCTCAGTTCACTAACATAATCTGTTACACATCACCTTTGGGCAGAAGTGAAACCTTATGGCACTTATGTGAACGAGCTACAATGCTTAACGAGATCTATATAACCACCTAATGTGACACATCACCTTTGGGCAGAAGTGACACCTCAAATGTTATTGCAAGTTAAGCAAGGTCTAAGTAATGATAAAACTGATACGTTAGGTTTCATCAAAATATTTCATTAGTTAACGATAAACCTCTCGTTAATGCATATTGAAACCCACGGAATCTTCTCTGGGGGGTGCGGGGGGCATGGCCCCTTGCGGGGGTTCGGGTGCTTCGCACCCGAAAATTTTTTCGCTACCCCTGATTTTATAGATGTTTCCGTATTAATGGGTTCGTATTTGCTGAAAAATAAGTGGGTTTTCGCTAATGACATAATGGTTCGTAAATAACTTAATGCTCGGAAACAATGAGGTCGAACTCAGGCTAATGAGTTCGAACTCAGGTGTGAGGTCGAACTCTCTTGTGAGGTCGAACTCAAGTGTAAGGTCGAACTCCCCTGTGAGGTCGAACTCAGGTGATGAGGTCGAACTTCCTTATGAGGTCGAACTTCCTTATGAGGTCGAACTCAGGTGATGAGGTCGAACTCAGGCTGTCCCTTCGTGAGCAAGTTTCTGTTGTGCTAATTTAGGAACCAAAATTATCTCTTAATTTTAATTAGGATTCTTTTAGGTTGTTGCCATATTTTAGGGGATAAATCTTTATCCTAAATTTTAGCAAACAACAATCAATCCTAATTCTTAAGCAAAACATAATCAAAATTTCGGTTTTCATCATGCATTCTAAGAACACCTAAACCGAAACTGAGAACATTATCATAAAAAATACCTTAACAGGAATCATAATCCTCGAACGTTAATAGATTATAAATAAAACACTGTTTCATAATACGGCTGTTAGGGTTTTCAGCCGAAAGCCTTTTAATCTGATTTTCAGGTTTCATAATTCGTTTTCCGATTTGATTCCAAACTAATGGAACTAACAAAATTGATCATGAGCAACATTGCTCTGATACCACATGTTGCGTCAATTTTGTTAGTAAGTAATGGAAAACACATAAGAATATACCTGAGAGATTCGTGAGACCTGCTACTGATGCTGAAAGCGTTGATGTCGACATAACTGTCAGTCTGCTCGAGTTCCCTTTAGGGTATGCAGTTATGATGGCTAATGATCCTTTGCAGAATCGTTATGGGAGAGAGGGTGAGTGACGAAAATATTATGGTGTTATGATTGTGTTCATCATACCTCAACCCTAGTAATCTCTTCCTATTTATGCATACCCAGGGGACACTCTAGTTAGGCCCAACTAATGACAAGTCCGTCCATCAAAGACTAGTCAGTTATGGGCTTAGAGTATTTAGCAATTGATCAAACATAACATAAATGATTATAATGGCTACACTGATAAATATACAAGACATAACGTATATTTATTCCAACATGCAAGATTTGGTAAAGAAGCTACTATGAAGAAAAAACCTATACAGGTTCAACAGTCATCAGTCAAGGATAAAGGAAAAACAATAGAGGAACCTATACAGGGAACTAGAGTCTGGTAGTGCAAGCAGAGGGCTCTCATACCAATATATTCTTAATGGGGTAAAGTTTGTCCAAGGGAATGAAAGTGATGTGTTGGACTTGGAGGAAATGGAGTCGGAGTTTACAACTGCATGGGAAGGTAAGTCTCTGGTAGAGGTAGCTAACAGTTTCAGGAGCCTCGAGGATATGGAGGAAATTCTTAAAGGTCTGAATGGACCGAGAATTGAGATTAGGTATTTGGGCGGCATGAGAGTGCTTCTGACTTTTTCGTCACCGGAGAAGGCTAAATCGGTCTTGGAGAAGCATGAATGATGGACTAAGTAGTTTGACGAACTTTTCGGGTGGGAGGGCCAAAGGATGGAGTTCCAAAGATTGGTCTGGCTAAGAATTATGGGGCTCCCAATCAATTTGAGATGTGTAGGGCAAGTAGAGACGATAGGTGAACGATTCGGAATGGTTGTCAAGGATGCGGATAAAGGAATCTCAGAACCAGACCTTACAAGTGTTTATGTGGGGGTGGTGGTGAATCATGGGAGGAGAATTTCAGAGGAAATAAAGCTTAGATGGAAAGGTTCAGTAATACCATGCTGGGTTTCGGAAGGGGCCTCATGTTGGACACCAAGTTTTGTTAAGGAATCCACGGTGATTGTCGAAGAAGATGACGTTACCGGAAATCCAGACGATGACAGTTGTGTACCATAGTCAGTAGCTAGATATGGATAGGGGGCATAACATACATATGGTGAGCTACAACAATGGTTAAAGAGCCTAACATAGCTAGGTTAGGAGATTATTGAGCATGCCACGACGTTGTTAGGATCTCATATAGGCCTTTATGGCCCTGGCCCGTAAATGGACCTTTATATGTTTCTAAAATATCTTTTAGACTATGACCAATGCCCCAGTTGGTCCTATACATGTGACCCTCTATAAGAAAAAGAATTGCAATCTACCTTGCCACCCACTGCGACTAAATCACCAAGTTAAACTGGTGCTTTGCTGTTGCACCATGAGCCGTTGCACTAGGTGCTAAAGCGTGGGTGTTTTGTATCCATTGAGCAAAGACAGGTTGTAATTGGATAGCGGTATCTGAAAACATATCTTGAGGACACCCTAAAGCGCTCATGGTATCATTATGAATATACAAACCAAAACTGTGAAAGCCTAGAAATATACATGCCCAGTTGAGATGTGATATGATTGCATCGCGATGCCTAAGAACACGATCTAATATATCGTTGTATCGAGTAGTTGGATCATACCCGAGATTTGCAAATATGGCATAAGAATGAAGGATACAATTATAGAGTATGTGTATGTGTATGTATACATATATATATACACACATTTATTCATGGGTATAACTATTTAGATCCAATTACATAGTTATGCAAGGTTATACATGTGGTAAACCGTTTGATAAGTAGAGTTGTCACGCATTGGATGATTACGTTATAGAGTGTATGCATAGGTTCCTTACGCTCGGGTAAGTATGAAGGTGTTATGTATGTAAAGGTTTGTCATTATATGTAGATTGGTCATAGGATCAGAGATGTCATGTTCTCCTAGTATATACATGAATGGAGAATAGTATGACAGGTCTAGATAACACGCATTAACAACAAACACGCATATCACAAAAAGGATAACGAAACAATGCTTAAAAAGGTTGGCGAGTTGGAAAACATGACCTGACCCGACCTGCCCATTGACCCACACATGGAATTAACCTTTTTTCTTTCACATGAACCCATCTTGACTGTCGGAGATGAAAACATAGAATCTCCAGTCGGGCATCGACAGTCCGACAAGTTGGCGTTCAAAGAGCTGCATGGGAAAGCAAATCAACTGAGCACGTCTCATGGGGAAACTAAAAAGTGCATGGGGAGGAGAGACTTTTGAATGATGTGAGAGAATGCAATGTTGAGGTTAAGGAAGTAGGGCCTATGAGGGTGACATAAATAATGGGACCAATCAAAACGGATGTGTGGGTTACGAAAATTATGGAAAGTGTCAAAAGTCTTTAATGGAGAATAATGGTTTAGAGGAAACTATTGATGTGGGGTACAAGGATTTTGAAAAGTCCGTGGACAAAGAAAAGGCTGCTAAAAGTATAGGACAAGATTTATTTTTTTGGTTCCCATAATAATGGGTCAAGCATGCACACTAGTTCTTTAAATGGTGGTAATGATGGCTCTTTTTTTTTTTGAACGGCCAAAAACTATATATATTGATATATAGGCCCAGCAAGAAGCTGGAGGGAGAAAAAACAACGAAAACAAAGAACCGCAAAAAAGGTGGGAATATGGTGGTTTTACCAGATCCTACTAACAAAGGACAGACTTATTTTTTTGGCGGTCAAAATGGCGTGACAAACCTCTAGAAAGCGGTTCAGGCGTATGAGAAGCCCGAGTCAAGACTGAAAGGGATGAGATGGTATAGGGGGTGGGGAATGTTGAGGGTGTGGGATATGGGTAGAGAATATACGATGTAATAGTTGTATATTCAGGGCTTGTTTGTCGGGTGTCATACATTGTATTAGTTTCTCACTTCTATAATGTATTGTTTATTTTGGGTGATGAATAAAAGTAATTTGCCGTTAAAAAAAAAACTACCTGCATATGGGTTTTCAGTCAGCCTTTGAACTATTTGGTGATTGTTTGATGTTGGTTCTCTGTTTCTGGGTTTATACATCTATAATTCACTACAGGCTTTTGAAGTAGTTCCTTAATGCGGCTTTACTAACAATGTTTTGATTGATATTTATTATTACATGGGAATAAGAGGTGTTATTGAACCTCTTTTTTCAATTAATATTTCGTATTAGTGCTAACTGCGAAGTAGCTAAATAAGCATTTCTTTTTTTTTTTCATAAAATATATAAATCTTCTCATTAAAACAAAATACGAAAGTTACATCATATAGCAGGTAGACGAGAACAAGCTGCGCCGCCACCCCTTTTTAAATTGCAAACCCTAGTCTACTAAAGACAAAACCTTGCCCCCTGGGGATGAAACATTGCTGTGGACGACCTGTTGGACCCTGGTCAAGAAACGAATAGCTTCTGGCGCCAGGGAGCCAAAGGTGTCGAAGGCCAGAGGGATAAAGACATGTTGGTTATCTGCACAAGCTTTAGCGTGTTTATCTACTTTCTTTGATTCCGCCTTTCTTGATGCTTGCCCAGCTACGAACCCTGTTTCCCTTAACCCAACCAGCGGAGATACCCCGGTGAGGTCCACACAGACATGTTTCCCCTCTTCCCAACCAAAGACAAGTAGATCTGCGGGTCGCAGGGTGGATCTCCCTTCCGTGGGGTCTGTGAGGAAGTTTACAGGGCCTCCTTTTTGGCAGAGATCCCAGCTCTTCTCAAGATATCCCACAAAACGTCCCTCACCCCAGTCATGCAGATATTTGAAACCAGGGAGCTCCTTGCAATGAATTGCATGCTCCCCGTATTTATCCATGCAAGTTTTACGGCAGATGGGGCATGCTTCATCTTCCGGGTACATAGGGATCATCAATCGGTACTTGAGTATAGCCCTGTACTCTACTGCAGACATGCATTGACCCAAACCCTCAATCGGGATAACGCGGTTAAAAACTCTGAGCATGAGGCCCCTTTAGGCATTCAATCACCGCCTTCTGACAATTGGACAAACTCAAAAACTTCTCCCAGGCTCTGAGCAGTTTTGCTAAAAAAAAGCATTCGCCAAAGTTTTTTGTTGCTTGGGGGGTCTGTCCTTGTTAGAAAAACGCCAATATCAAAGTCCGGGAGATAGACATTTAAGCGTGACACTATCGAGCGCTGTTGATAGTCTGGGTCTAGTCAAAGAACCCACTATTTCGGAGGTTATGATCCTGAAGTTCCCAAGACTGAGCTCTGACGCCACAAAGGCA
>JAUTDX010004342.1:0-33576 GCA_030844895.1 Ambrosia x helenae | reverse complement strand
TTTTTATTCTTCTAATCCTTTCAACCTCTAGTGATTCTTATTACCACGTATTCTATTGGTAAGATGAATTAGACTTGCAATCCGTATTTGATGGTGTTTAATGATTCTTATGGTTGGAATGAAGAATAATATTACGGATTGGAAGATGAACTTGTTGTTAATCACATTTCATGTCAATCGGCCTTCAAACCCACAAGTTTTTAGCTGTTACCCCAATCGCAAGATTGGTGATAGACACCGAGTATTATTCGTGATTCAAGGAAAGGAAGGGTGAATGGAGGAAACTGCTTGCTGCCAATCTTTGGTGATTCTGGATTGGTGCCGTATACTTTATCACCCCTTAGAAATCTCTTGGGCCGGTTTCTAGGAATGGACGGATTGGGTGTGGTTGAGAGAAGTATCGCGCTCATGAAAGATGAAACAAGAGATTGGATGTGCAATCATCTCTGGATGATGTCAATCGACTTGGATTCCTCCGGGTTTTTAAGTTGTACCCACGTTAATTTTTAATGTGGTGCTAGACAGCCATGCGAACTTATGCGGATTTGCAGATAGAGTACTTCCGTTCTTGGTTTTTACTCATATGTTACAGAATCGTGATAGATGAAGATTGTTGATTATATGAAGGCTGGAATATGAAGATGGTTCTATGCGCATGTCAATCGCCTGAAGACTGGAAACTATCGGCCTTCACAGGTATCATGTTGAATCCAAGGTTTATCCGTGTATTAGAATTTATCTTGGTTGTCGTGGGTTGGGTTGCATGTTTCAATGGGACCACGATTGGTTGAGAGCCGTGTTTATGATTGAGATTGAATGTTGGCTGCCTCGTGCATATGCATGGCTGGGTGTGCATAGAGGGCCATGCATGTTCATTCGGATGTTTTCTTTAGGGTGGTGGTTTGCTTGGTTTGATGATCGATGTATCACTTATGATCGGGTTCTAGTTTTTGTTTGATTTGAAGGTCCGTAGCCGAGTTTCGGCATTAGACCAAACTCCGAACATAGTCATTGTATTCGATTATGGGTTGGTTAATCATCATATTATACTAAGATCGATCATGTTAGTGGTGTTGGATGTTTCGGTTACGGATGTTGCTACGGTATGATGATGCTACTGATTGAGGAAGGTTTGAATGTTGGCCGATTAGTTTTAATTGTTATGGTTTGATTTGAAGGTTCATATGTTGCATTAAACTATGGACCAAACTCCATGACTAATAATCTTTTATTAAGGCATGTTAATCGACATAATATTTTTGGCCAATTACTTGTTCTTGTTTGAATGTTCATGCACTGAGTTCTTGAGGATTTCATTTTATGGTCCTTCATATTTGGTGATGGATGTTTATGAATATTTGATTCAAATTAAGTTTGAGTGGAAGATGGAGTTTTTGTTTTCGGGTTTTTGGATACAGCTGTATGGATCATGGCTACAAAGATGGAAGGCAATTATTGTTAATCAATTATTCTACTTTCCTATTTTTGGGCCGATTTAAAAGGAATGTGTTGAATAATTTTCGGAAAATCAAGGGATTGAGTTATGGGCCGGAAATATTGTTTAAAGATGATAATAATTTTGGAATGTGGAATAAACTTTGCGCCAACTCGAAAATTATTAGTGCCGGGTTTTGAAATATGGAGCTGGAATGTATCTGGACGTGAACTGCGTCCAGATTCGTAATGTATTTAGACAGAATGGCGTCCAGATTCATTGGCAGTGAATATGCAGCAGAGGGATAAGTTGGAAATGGCTTCTGGGAAGCTTTGAAATACCTTGGCGCTGAAAACTTTTTAAAACAAAGAAGAGCTGGGCCGGGTATGATTTCCTTAGGTAATGGGCTGTTTTGTTTGTGGGTTTTTGATTGGACCGTATGGTGTATGGGCCGGCCTGCTGCGCTGAGTTTATTGGGCCGGTCTCTTTTTATTGGTTTGTTGATATATACATTGGGCCGAGGTGAGTAATTATGGGTTTGATAAAGACCTTGCCTCTTGGATTCCTAAATCCAATCCATTATCATTGGGCTTCCTATTTGCGGCTACCACATGGGCCGAGGTTTATTCAAAACCTAAAGTACCCGTTTTCAAGTAAAGGAACTTTCCACTTATTGGGTTGGGCTTGGAATTATATGGTTTGGTATATTAGTGGGCCGATAAATGTTATATGATCGTGAATGTTGCTGGAATATTTCTGGTTCATTATGTTTGGTTTGGATTATCTAAGATTGTGTAGTGGGCTGATTGGGCCAGACTACACTGTTGGATTGCACTGATATGAGGATGATGTCTTGGCCTTTGGTTGGACTTCAGTGTCCAATGGGCTTGCATGTTTCGAGTTGGTTTTATGTGTGGCCGTAGTGGTCTGCTTCTGTTTGTATGGCAATAAAAGGCAAACAACAAATGGGCTACATGGATTTGAAGACATATGCTTTTGGGCATAACATTAGTGTAGTGTTAGTTGTTTGTCTAGTTTGTTTTATTGGGCCTGCGTGCCCTCTAGTATGTCTCATGTTTGGTTTGGGCCTGCGTGCCCTCTAGTATGTTTCATGTTGGTTTGGGCCTCGCGTGCCCTGTAGTTTGTTTTTCTTTTTTTGTTTGGCCTTTGTGCCATGTCTTATAACACCTGCTTTCCCCCCTCTATGGTAAAATGCCCAGGAGGGGGGGAGCTGAATTAATAAAAGTTTGGCCGGGCGATGCCTCTTTTTTCCAAAAAAAAAAAACCCTAAACCCTAAAACCTAAACCCTAAACCCTAAACCCTAAACCCTAAACCCTAAACCCTAAACCTAAACCCTAAAACCCTAAACCCTAAACCCTAAACCCTAAACCCTAAACCCTAAACCCTAAACCCTAAACCCTAAACCCTAAACCCTAAACCCTAAACCCTAAACCCTAAACCCTAAACCCTAAACCCTAAACCCTAAACCCTAAACCCTAAACCCTAAACCCTAAACCTAAACCCTAAACCCTAAACCCTAAACCCTAAACCCTAAACCCTAAACCCTAAACCCTAAACCCTGTCTTTTTAGAAAACCCCGTCTATTAGTTTAAACCCAACTCACTTACCCAAACCCTAGTATATAAGCTCCTAACCTTTTTCTTCCTCCTCATTTTTGCAACCACCAAACCCTAACTCTCTCCCTCTCATCAGATCTATCTCCTCTCTCCTTTCATCTACACACTCTCAACACCCCTCCCTCTATGCTATTAGAAATGTCCGGCCACCAGCGTCTTGGGTGGTGGCGGTGCAGTTGCTTTAGGCCCGAGCGTGCTGTGTTGGTGTTTTATTCACGGCTGAGGTATAGGTGGTCTCAAATGGTACGATTTTGTGCTTCGGTGGTGCTGGGTCGAGGAGGGTCGATGGTGGTTGCGATGTGCAGACGGTCGGAGTAGGTGGTGCAGGTTGGGTGGTGGTTAGCGGCGGACTGTGGTGGTTTCGTTGGTGGTTCCAAGCGGTTTTGAACCAGATCAGTTCTTGGCTGCTCAGGTTTGGCGAATTTTTCGACCAGACTCCGACGAAGCTTCGGTAAGTTTTACCTTACTTGAATGTTGTATCTGTTGCTAGATTGGTTTGTGTAATGACAACTATGACTATTTTAGCGGTTGTTACAATTTTCGACAATGGTTCTGGCCCTAATGATTAACCTCGATGGATGTAGAAAGAACTTATGGAATCCACCTATTAGATTCAAACACCAAGTCATCGAAAGGTATAATATTATGATTATTTCAGTTAATTTTTGCTTATTTTTGTTTTTGAATTCAGAGTTGATACTTTAGTTTTGCTTTTTTTTTTTTTTTTTTGTAATAGATAATTAATGCCAATGTGCTCCAGGGACTTTGAATGCTGATTGAACATTCTAGCTGCAAGTTGGTTTCTTGAACATTATCATATTGAAGCCCCACTTTTTGCTGCAAGTTGCTTTCTTGGTATTTTGTTAATATTGGTTTATTTTGTATGATATGACTTAAACCTTTTGTATTTGCTTTTATTTTAGGTGTGGAACGACACCAAATTCGTCAAGGACCAAGAGATTGATATTCTAGTAAAGAAGTTGATTCCGATTTTACTTAGTGACTTAGATATTATTATTTAGTTTAGACATTGATTTTAGCTTTTTAGAAACTCTTAGATTATCTTGGTGGGATGAATTGTGTATTTAGATATTAGTTTACTTTGTATTTTTGGATTGAATGTCTATTGGAACGTTTGAACAAGTTCAGAATGATGTATTTGGGCCGATTGAAATATTGTGTAGGTTTTGATTTGGTATGAAAACCGAGACGAATGGGTTTATTGAATATGACGCATGTTCAGTAGTTTCTAAAATAAATAATATGTTTTTTTAAATATGCTAAAGACGGGGTTAGTTTTAATTAGTATAATATTGTAAAAGGTAAAAAGACGGGGTCAAATGTATGCTAAAGACGCGGTTTATTATTTTTTTATATGGACTTAAAGACGGGGTTCAGGGCAAAAGACAGGGTTTGTTGAACCCCGTCTCTTGATAAGTGACCAAAAGACACGATGGCTTAAGACGGGGTTGAAAACCCCGTCTTAAAGGCTTATTCACCCCGTATTTAGCCTATCATTTGTACTACAAAAAAAAAGTTAATATAAACAAGTTTATCATAATAAAATTATTTTTTTGCCGACTAAGAAAATAAGTAACTGTAATAAAACAAAAAATAGTTTTTTAAATAAAAATATCACATTTTGATAAAATAAAAACGAAAATGATAACTGTAAGCTGATAAGGCATTAAAGGGTAGTGGTTTGTGTGTAGAGAAACCCCCATAGGTACATTGTCGCGGGTCATTAGGGCACCCACAAAGGGTAATGATTTGAGGATAGTAGTCACTGTTGGGGGTAGTGAAGAAAGATAGAGATAGGGTGTGTGTGGGTGGGTGTGGCTTAGTTTATAGTTGGTTTTCATAACAAATAGTGATTACCTAATTGAACACTGATTATCAATAACTGGTTGTCATTAGATCTAATTGACCATAACATGAACCACTTAACCACCATAGACCTTAATTGACCATCAATGACCTAATTAACCATAATTTATCATAATAATCAACAATAACACTACATAATCATAATTATCCAATGATAACCCTAATAATTTAGCCATTTTTCTTGTAGTGTGTATCAAATACCTACACACATTTTAATTTTTAATTTTTGTAGGAGTTTATTATCCATGTCAATTTTAAAAAAAAAATAATTATTTACTTAATTTATGTGTATCTAATATCAAC
The DNA here is from genome assembly GCA_030844895.1 of Ambrosia x helenae. NCBI lineage: Eukaryota > Viridiplantae > Streptophyta > Magnoliopsida > Asterales > Asteraceae > Ambrosia > Ambrosia x helenae. The sequence continues at coordinate 28,313 of JAUTDX010004342.1, read as the reverse complement.
ACATATTGTACATTTTTAAGTATATTTAGGTTTTTATTTTGCCATGTCATTTTAAAAAAAATATAAAAAAATCATTTACCTATTTATATGCATCTAATATCTACACATATTTTATACTTTTAATATGTGTATGTATTTATTTATCCACATCATTTCTAAAAAAACAAATAAAGTTAATATTATTTTACATATATCATGGGTTGGTAAACATATCCAATTACCTACACATATATTAGCTTTTTTACAAATGTGTTGATAATTTACATACACATAACGAAAGTTAGCAACATGTGTGGGTAATCTATCATTTAATTGATCTCCCATTTTTGTGTGGGATTTTCCCACCAACTCCAAGTGTGGCTAAAAGGCAGTATCAACACATATTAAATGTTATTCATTATAAAAAGATATCATCAATCATTATCCACACATATACAAACATGTGTAGGTATTTACCCACACATTTACATGTGTAGGTAAATTATGTGTGGGTAAATACCCTAATTCTTGTAGTGTTTCAAGAGCATCTAAATCAGATTCACTATTATGGCATAGGAAAATGGGACACATCCACTTCAGAAAGCTGAACTTTATTGTGAAAAACGATTTGGTGACAGGCTGTAACACCCCAACCGATGGTGGAATCATCGAGGTGTCACGTAGTGACGATTGTTCAAAAGCACATGGTACTAAAATGTAAATATATTATTGAATAATTTAAATTGTCTTACACGGATGAAATAAAAAGAAAATACAAAAGTCTGAACAAAACATATTTAAGTTGGTTCTTCTACTATAGGAGGGGTTTTTGTCATAGTTGGGAGGATCGTTACTGATTATCAAGGAACTCAATTCTAGCACTAAGGTGAGTATTTCCTATCCCTTTTTTTCTTTTATTCATTTTTGGGTGTGTTACATGTACACTTATACAAATTACAAATACAAGTTCACATTTTTACAATACAATTCTAGTACTATGTGCATTTGCTTACATATGTGTTTTATGCTTAGACATTACATGTAGAATACATTTGTACTTAGTGAAATCATTAACCATGTACAAGCCGACCTTAACATTGGATAGCGCTATTAGATTGACAACCCGCCTAGGTTGATTCTCCCCCTTTTTCATCAGAGAATCCGTGGTCATTGTTAAGTTATTATCCATTTATTGGATAAGTACACTGTCGTTCATTTAGTACATTATACAGTCACAGGATTGATTTCGCTCATTTGTATGTTACATAGTTTACATAATTGCACTGTAGCGTTGCACTTGAATTGTATAACATTTTCCAAATTACTATATGTATTAAATCTAGGAATGCTCACCAACATTTCTTATGTTGACAAAACCTATTTTGTACATGTTTCAAGTGCGGTTTGATCTTAGTTCCATAGCATTGGATTTTAGTGCTTGCTTTTAATAAGTTATTTCAAATTTCATGTTTCGTTCAGCCTTTTGTATTTTCTTTTTATTTCATCTGTGTAAGACAATTTAAATTATTCAATAATATATTTACATTTTAGTACCATGTGCTTTTGAACAATCGTCACTACGTGACACCTTGATGATTCCGCCATCGGTTTGGGTGTTACAACCTGTCACCAAATCATTTTTCACAATGAAGTTCAGCTTTCTGAAGTGGATGTGTCCCATTTTCCTATGCCATAATAGTGAATCTGATTTAGATGCACTTGAAAGAAGGCATGTGGCCTCCTCGGAAGTTTCGTCAGGCATACTCATGTCCATGATGTATGTGTCGTTTCTTCTAGGAGCTCTCATGATAATCCACTCTTTTGGAATTTTCACCCATGGTTTCAACACTAAAGCCTCAGTCTTGGTGAAGTGAACTGAGTGCCCCTTGTCGCAAATTTGAGAGACACTCATGAGATTGTGCTTGAGCTCCTCAACATAGTTCAATCCTTCTAGGGTGATCTTGCCATTTGTGACTTCCCCTTTCCTGAGATGCGCCCGCCTTACCTCCCTCACATTTCATAAATTCAATCAACAGTCTCAACTCCCCTGTCATATGCCTGGAGCAGCCGCTATCAACATACCACCAGTTGATAACCCTCCTCAGCAGCTCCTGCATTTACAAAGAAGATTAGTTAGAGTAGGGGACCCAAGTTGTGAAAGTCTTGGGTCGTCCCATTTCATCAACAATAGTAAACTCCTCCAATATCCATCACTCCCCTCTGGAGTCCTGGATCTAGGTGGGTTGTTTTTGTTCATTTGGTCATAATTCCTGTAGGGCCTTTGATTCTGAGGATTGTAAAATCCTCTATGATTCACTAGCCCGTTATTTTGAGTTTGAGGATACCTCCCTCTATTGGAGTATCCCTGTGTATAATTATTTCTAGAAAAATTTTGGTTATTAGAATAGTGTCTATCCCTATAACCATTTTGATTATTATTATTATTATTAACAAATTTACTGGTTTGTCACCTTGTGGGCTTTGGTGACGTTGTTTCCTGTGCGTTGGTTGGTATTTTGTTGGTATTTGCAGGTACTTCCTGCTTAGATGGTTGAGCACCATATGTGCTTTCCTTGCCAACGGATACTTGCCTAGGGACAAATGCGAGCCATTCAAAAAAAATTTACAAGTCGCTTGCCCGGATCCCTATACCCATCGTCAGTTTCTTTCTCTAATTATCTCTGCAAAGATTTCTTCGCAGAGTTGCTTACCTTTTTCCTGCTTTCGGTTTTAGCAGGATTCTAACCTTTCTTTGCATCAGTTGATGCTGAGTTCTCCATCTTCTTGATAGTACACATGCTAGCTACAGTAACCCTTTTGATGACATTTAAAACATGATCGCTTCTCAAGGGGCTTATTGTATTGTCCCCTTGAGGTCGATCCCTCATTGCTAACAGACTTGGGTGAAGTATTACCAGAACACTCAACGTTACTGATAGGTTGGTAAAAACTCGAGAATTAACAAAGCTAAATTGATTGATTAATGCATAAATGATTATGGAATAGCACTACTTTGACATGTCTTATGATTTTTTGGTATTAACACAAAAAGGGTGCAAATCTGGAGTTTTTGGAACATCTCGGGAGCACAAGGAGTGATAAACCGAACAAGAAAAGCTGAAATGGGTGTCCGGGACAAGCTGGCGTCGCCTATGGCACTTTTGGCGTCGCCTACAGCACTCGCGTAGGAGAAGGGGACCAAAATGCTGTAGAACAGAGAAAGATCTTGTAGCCAAAACAGACATGGCGTCGCCTATGCCACTTTTGGCGTAGGATACGGGACTCGCGTAGGCGATGCCAAAAGTGGGCGTACCGGAAAATGCGCTTAAATGTTTTTACTAACAATACTAATGATTCCGTGTTGAAGAATGTTTTATGGCAGATATCATTGAGGGATGCAATCCATGTGAATATGAGAAAGATGGAATGGAATTGTGTGCTTGTAATTCTTCTAAACAGGTACATGCTTTTGAGTTGGAGATTGAAGAAGCAGAGCAAGATGTGTTGGCATTGAAGGAGGGTCGACCACCGTGGTCTCACCATTTTGATAGTTTGCCGGTGGAAATTGATTCGGCACCAAACCCTCATTAGAAGTGGCACCAAAGTTGGAACTTAAAGATTTGCCAAGCCATTTGAAGTATGTGTTTTTAGGGGATAATGACACATTACCGGTCATTATTGCCTCTAATTTGGAGATGGCCCAAAAGCTAGCATTGATGGAAGTCTTGAGGGAGAATAAAGAAGCTATTGGGTGGACAATTGCCGATCTTAAAGGAATTAGTCCGTCCATTGTCATGCACAAGATTATCACAACCGAGGATGCAAAACCCACGAGAGAAGCGCAAAGAAGGTTGAATCCGAACCTTAGGGAAGTAGTAAAGAAAGAGGTAATTAAGTGGTTGGACGCGGGAATTATCTATCCCATTTCGGATAGTGCTTGGGTAAGTCCTACTCAAGTGGTCCCTAAGAAGTCCGGTATTCAAGTAATTAAAGATGACAATGGTGAACAAATTGCTACCCGACCCGTTACCGGGTGGCGAGTGTGCATTGATTACCGAAAATTGAATGCCGCTACTTCTAAGGACCATTTCCCACTTCCATTTATTGACCAAATTATTGAAAAACTTTCGGGTCAAAAGTATTATTGCTTTCTAGATGGGTATTCGGGTATAATCAAATAGCAATACACCCGGATGACCAACACAAGACCACCTTCACGTGTCCATATGGTACTTTTGCCTTTAGGCGGATGCCATTTGGATTGTGTAACGCTCCGGCGACTTTTCAACGATGTATGATGAGTATTTTCTCGGACATGGTTGGAGAGTCGTTGGAAGTGTTCATGGACGATTTCTCAATATTTGGCACTAGTTTTGAATCTTGTCTCAACGAATTACAAAAAGTTTTAAAAAGATGTGTTGAGAAAAATTTAGTGCTTAGTTGGGAAAAAAAGCCATTTCATGGTGCAAAAGGGAATTGTGTTAGGCCATGTAATTTCTGAGCGGGGTATGGAGGTGGATAAGGCAAAAATTCGGGTAATATCATCATTGCCGCCACCGAAAAATGTGAAGGGAGTAAGATCATTCTTGGGACATGCGGGCTTCTATAGACGTTTTTATTAAAGGTTTTAGTGTCATTACCAAGCCTTTATGTAATTTGTTAGTGAAAGATGTGCCTTTTGATTTTACTAATGAATGTTTGCAAGCTTTCAATGTGTTGAAGGAACATTTGGTCAAGGCTCCTATTTTGCAACCGCCGGATTGGTCGAAGCCTTTCGAGATAATGTGTGATGCAAGTGACACTACAATTGGAGCTGTTTTGGGCCAACGAGTTGACAAGAAGCCGGTGGTAATCTACTATGCGAGTAAAACTTTGTCCGAAGCGCAACTGAATTACACCACAAACGAAAAAGAATTATTAGAGGTGGTGTATGCTTTGGACAAGTTTCGTTCGTATATTTGGGGGAGCAAGGTGGTAGTATATTTGGACCATAGTGCGTGTAACACCCCAACCGATGGCGGAAACATCGGGGTGTCACGTAGTGACGATTGTTCAATAGCTCATGGACTAAAGAGTAAATTTGAATACATTGATTAAATAATTTATTACATTGAAATGAAATACAACGATTCTAACTGCCAACTAAATTGAAATACAATGAATCAAAATCTAAATATAAATCCGAAAGCTTAAAGGATGCATCTCAAAACAACCTGAAACATGTACAAAATAATTTGGTCAATACAACAATTGTATTGGTGAGCATACCCTGTTTGAATAAATATAGTAGGAAAAGTGTTTAGCAATTCATGTGCGGTACCATTCGCAATTATGTAATAAGTAATATTCGTTCAAAACCAAACCTAAGAATAATGACTAACACATGACTAACCAACTGAATAATGAATTAACAAGACAATGACCAAGATTCTCTCAACAGAGTCTCAAGGGGGTATACCATAGTACTATTCATTGAAAAGCTAGGCCGCCCAGCGGTTAATGATTTTGACAAGTCATAGACACACCAATTATCATAAAGCAAACACACATGAGAATTGCATTAAGTATAAGAAATTGAAACTTGATTAATATATAAGTACATGAGTCACCCCAAAGTAGTAAAACGGTAAAAAGGGGAAAGATATACTCACAGTTTGCGAAAGCGATCAAAATCCACTTAAGCGGTCGTGAGCTAAGTAATGGAAATTCCGAGGAATTCAACCTATAATGTGTAAGAATACTAATAAGGAAGTGCCTAAAAATTCTAAGGTAACTAGGGTCTAAGGCATTAGGGTTTGCTAAGTCGATTTGGGGAATTAGAGTTTTTTTTTATGATAAATCAAATTAATGTAGAAGTTGTATATTAAAAATAATATACCAAAGTTTGTAAATATGGTTTAGGTAATTATTACCAATTGAATATTTTGATAAAAATATGTTTGAATAATTAAGACAAAGTAATTTAATTAATTTCTTTCACTAGTTATTGTAAATAAATACATTAGTCATAAATGTTTAAATAAATAATTATGAGTTACACCATGATCCAACCAATGGTAATTAAGGTTTTCAAACAAAAAACATTTCTATTTTATAAGAAAAGTATTTATAAAATAAATGTTTAAATAGTGTAAATAAATAAATGTTTAAATAGTGTAAATAAATAAATGTTTAATTATATCTAATTAAACATAAATAATGCTAATAATACAAGACATGAACCAAAAATACTATTTTTATAGAAAATGGATACTTTCTAAAGTAAATTAATGAAAATAATTTTCCCATAATTTTTATAAACTTATTTATATTTAAAACTGATTTAATGAGATTAAATCATGTTTAAATGACTAAAAATAAGAAAATCAATAAAAATAAATGTTTTCTAAACCAATAATTTTTATTTCAGATTAGAATGCTTAGAAATAATTATCCTAAAATTTTGAGATCAAAATCATTAAAAATGATTTTTTTATCAATTAATTATGAGTAAAACAATATAAATTAATAAAATAACGAAAATAATTTATTTTTCAGAAAATAAAATTATTATAATTTTCTATGAGAAGTCAAGAAGCTAATCCTAAATTTTTATAATTTTTGGAGCAAAAATGAATTTATTATAAATATTCTAAGATATAGTTGTATTTATATTAATAAATAAGAAAGAAAAAAAAATGTTTATAACCTGGAAATAAAAAATATATGCAAACTTGCTGCTGAAAAGATTCGAACCCAGCTACATGGATTCATAAACAAACCTCCTGACCACTCTACTACAATCATAAAAGGTTGAAAGATTTACAACTTTATAATACTTAAACACATGTTATAATCTCATCTTCTTCCCCAAATCATCCTATCCTAAACCCTAACCCTATAATTCAAAATTAAACTCAATAACATCTGTTATAAGGCCGAAAATGATAGGGGTTTTGTTCAGAACCTAAAAATCGAAGTGAATACATATAATACTTGACTTACAAATCGCGATTTATAATCAGTTGAATGTGTTGGCCGATAAACACAAGAATCTCAAATCTGCAGCTTGGTATCGATTATATAAAGCAATTGGAAGTGGATACTAAATCGAAAAGGGTTACTGATTATGAAAATAGGTTCAATTTATGGTAAAAATAATCATTAAAACCAATTTAAGAGCTTTTAATTGGGTTTAAAGGTTTTGATTAATGGTAATACATAAATCACGAGTAGTCCAAAATACCTTGAATTGCATTAGTAGAGATTAAATTCTAACATTAAAATAAATTAATGATGATTTAATGATATACATTTTTTTTCGTAACTGGTGAAGAGAAGTAGGAGAATGAGTTTGAATTGATTTATGAAAATTACAAAACAGGTCCCTACACTTTAGAAAGATTTAAAACACTATAAACAAATTTGTGTGTGTATTATTTAAACACCTTTAAAAAAATAATGTAACCTATTTATTTAAAAAAATTAACTTTATAAACTTATAATTTTTTTATAGATTAAGTAAGTTTATTGATTCCCATTTTATACACATATCATATTAATACATGTTTATAAACTACGTAACCGTGAAAATTTAAAATTTGATGCTAAATTAAAAGAAATTTCTTAAAATAAAATGAAGTAGTGATAAAAATGGAAGTTCGAAATAAACGAAGGGATAAAACTGACAACTCGCTAAAAGATGAGGGTGACGGTTGTCACAGTCTCCCCTACTTTAGAAAATTTCGTCTCAAAATTTCTTTCAAGTGGAGGTTTCTATGAAACAAAAGGCGTTGTAAAAGTCAAGTAGATTTTTTTTTTTAAAAAAAAAATTCCTCATTTATGATTTGACAAAGTTTAAAATAGTTGTCTAATACCCAAATTAAGAGTTTCAATATCTTTGACAGTTGACTCGAGATTAGAAAGTTGAGAGTTTAAATGAAAAAAGTTTTGGGAAGGTGTAACTGGTGAGGGACAAAGGTACTAATGAAGCTGTCTCCCCTACTTTAGAAAGGTTTCTGCCCGAACTTTATTAAATACAGGCAACATGATTTCGACTAACAGGGATTGTAAAAGTATACAAAGTTTAAGGGTTTCTGAAGAGGTGGTCAACAAGAAAAGCTCCAACAAAACTAATTGAAACTTATGTAAAATGTTCTTATTGAAAATTCTAGCTATTAGTCAACGATCTAATGAAGAGGTAATTAGCAAGTAATGGGTAGGTTCTTGGTCAGACTCCTAGTCCGCTCCCGCAGTATCGTTTATGCTTATATATAGGGTGTACCGCAGCTAACCCACCACACTCCCGATACTTTAGACTCGTACTGATTGTCTACCAATAGCCTAAATAGAATTACACACCACCCCCATGTACCTGTAAACCCATGATTGCGTTCCGGACCGTAATCACCGATTTACCTTACACTAGGGTGTTATGCTTTTCCATAACACTAACATAAATAATACCAGAAAAATGTGTGCAACCCATATGTAATAGCCACTGTAATGAAATAATGTTCAATCATGACATGATTAGAGGTCCTTCCCTTCCGGGTTTTCCCTTTAACCGTAACGTGAATAACATGTAAGTATAAGACATGGTTAGAGGTTCTTCCCTTTCGGGTTTACCATTAACCGGTAACTCCTGTTCACATCTTTGGCTTTAAACACCCATATTGATAACCCTGAGATTTACACCGTTCCCCTCGGATTAAAGAAATACTCTAACCCGAGTCGTACATGGGCACTGGCTTAGATCTCATACAAAATTATCAACTAGTATGTTCATTGGCCATGATGATGAACAAAATATTGTAAAGTATAACAGGGTTTTTGCTCAACAACAGGAAAAAAAAATATGCATACTAAATATGCGTCAAGTACATAAGTATAACATAAAACTTCGATTGAAAGAATGGTATAATATAAATCAAGTAAATCGCACAATTTTCACAAAATGAAAGTAAACGAGTTAAGTTAATGCTCAAAACCAGTGTTGTAAGAATGACTACTAATAATTAGTACGAGAATAATTGTAAATAACGCGTGGGGATAGCCACCAATAAAATAATAATACGAGAATAAGATAATATGCGAATATAATAAAATAAAATGATGTAAGAATAAGATAATGATATTTACTGCAATTGAGAGTGGACGGAACATACGTATAGTCTACTGGCCATGCGGGTTTAAAATATATGCACTATATGTTAAAAGACAGTTAGCAACATTTCGATGAAGATATGTCCAATAATTAGACCAAAAGTTTTGCGACCGAAAGAGTGTAAGTGTAAAAGATAAATTATTGTTTATAAAACAAAATGTAGTTTTACTCGAACTTTGTGATATAGTTGAAAGTATAATAGTGATGCATGAGAATAACTTTTTAGATTCAAAACAGCTTCACATGAAAAGACTTCGTAAGTACATACTTTCATGTGTTTACAAGAAGTCGAGTTGAAAATTATCATAATGCATATTATTAGTCACAAGTTTCTTTTTCTCGAAAACCATATAAATCAAATGTGTTTTCAAAAGACCAATATTTAGAAATGATGTGAATGATAAAAGCGACAATAGTGTAAAAGTCACAAAACATAAATGAAAATAGTGTAAGTTTTAATGCGATAATATAGCGGATAAAAGTTTTAATAATGATGATGAAAAAATTCAAAAGCGAATAATTAATGAGTATATAAAACATCAAGAGATGGAACTTAAAATCCAAATGTTAAACAAAACTTAAGAGTCAATAATGAAAAACGAAAAAAATGCACAAATAGTGATAGCTATTAATAGAGAAAACTCAAAAGACATAATAACTTCATTATAAAAAATTATGATAAGAGTTTCAAACAACAAATGAAAAATATATCAAAAATGTGATACTGAAAATATTTCTAATGAAACTGGTGACTAGCCAAAGAGATTGAAATATTATTAGTGACTTGTGGGGAGCGTACTTGAATCTATGAGTGAATGGTCATTTTTCTCGATTGCACATACCCCGTCACTGGTAAATTTCAAAACCTTTAGCGAGACTTTAAAACGAGATGTAGAAACAGATCCTTGAGATGTGGATTTCACTCCTAAATCAAAGATGTATTTCAAAATTGAAAACAATTGAGGAATGAAACCAATCACTAAGTTAAGGATATCACCCCCAGCTTAGTGGTTAAGTTTCTTTTTGAAGGAAATAATCTTTAAGGTGTGGATGTCACTCCTATCTCAAAGATATATTCCTAAGATAAATAACATATAGAGGAGTGAAACTAATCACCAAGGTATGGATGTCACTCCTAACTTGGTGATATCGTTTCGTTTGTGAAATACGAGTGTCTTCTTTTCCAAACAAATACCGAAAGAATAACGAGAAAGAATCATAGCGAAAATATCTTGAAAGAAAATATAAGAAATAAGAGAAATGTACACGAGAGGACTCGTGAAGATAAGCTTAGTTATAGACTAGGCTAAAAGGCATTCTAATAACCTAATTCCCTATAACCATGGCTCTGATACCAATCTGTAACACCCCAACCGATGGCGGAAACATCGGGGTGTCACGTAGTGACGATTTTTCAATAGCTCATGGACTAAAGAGTAAATTTGAATACATTGATTAAATAATTTATTACATTGAAATGAAATACAACGATTCTAACTGCCAACTAAATTGAAATACAATGAATCAAAATCTAAATATAAATCCGAAAGCTTAAAGGATGCATCTCAAAACAACCTGAAACATGTACAAAATAATTTGGTCAATACAACAATTGTATTGGTGAGCATACCCTGTTTGAATAAATATAGTAGGAAAAGTGTTTAGCAATTCATGTGCGGTACCATTCGCAATTATGTAATAAGTAATATTCGTTCAAAACCAAACCTAAGAATAATGACTAACACATGACTAACCAACTGAATAATGAATTAACAAGACAATGACTAAGATTCTCTCAACAGAGTCTCAAGGGGGTATACCATAGTACTATTCATTGAAAAGCTAGGCCGCCCAGCGGTTAATGATTTTGACAAGTCATAGACACACCAATTATCATAAAGCAAACACACATGAGAATTGCATCAAGTATAAGAAATTGAAACTTGATTAATATATAAGTACATGAGTCACCCCAAAGTAGTAAAACGGTAAAAAGGGGAAAGATATACTCACAGTTTGCGAAAGCGATCAAAATCCACTTAAGCGGTCGTGAGCTAAGTAATGGAAATTCCGAGGAATTCAACCTATAATGTGTAAGAATACTAATAAGGAAGTGCCTAAAAATTCTAAGGTAACTAGGGTCTAAGGCATTAGGGTTTGCTAAGTCGATTTGGGGAATTAGAGTTTTTTTTTTATGATAAATCAAATTAATGTAGAAGTTGTATATTAAAAATAATATACCAAAGTTTGTAAATATGGTTTAGGTAATTATTACCAATTGAATATTTTGATAAAAATATGTTTGAATAATTAAGACAAAGTAATTTAATTAATTTCTTTCACTAGTTATTGTAAATAAATACATTAGTCATAAATGTTTAAATAAATAATTATGAGTTACACCATGATCCAACCAATGGTAATTAAGGTTTTCAAACAAAAAACATTTTTATTTTATAAGAAAAGTATTTATAAAATAAATGTTTAAATAGTGTAAATAAATAAATGTTTAAATAGTGTAAATAAATAAATGTTTAATTATATCTAATTAAACATAAATAATGCTAATAATACAAGACATGAACCAAAAATACTATTTTTATAGAAAATGGATACTTTCTAAAGTAAATTAATGAAAATAATTTTCCCATAATTTTTATAAACTTATTTATATTTAAAACTGATTTAATGAGATTAAATCATGTTTAAATGACTAAAAATAAGAAAATCAATAAAAATAAATGTTTTCTGAACCAATAATTTTTATTTCAGATTAGAATGCTTAGAAATAATTATCCTAAAATTTTGAGATCAAAATCATTAAAAATGATTTTTTTATCAATTAATTATGATTAAAACAATATAAATTAATAAAATAACGAAAATAATTTATTTTTCAGAAAATAAAATTATTATAATTTTCTATGAGAAGTCAAGAAGCTAATCCTAAATTTTTATAATTTTTGGAGCAAAAATGAATTTATTATAAATATTCTAAGATATAGTTGTATTTATATTAATAAATAAGAAAGAAAAAAAAAATGTTTATAACCTGGAAATAAAAAATATATGCAGACTTGCTGCTGAAAAGATTCGAACCCAGCTACATGGATTCATAAACAAACCTCCTGATCACTCTACTACAATCATAAAAGGTTGAAAGATTTACAACTTTATAATACTTAAACACATGTTATAATCTCATCTTCTTCCCCAAATCATCCTATCCTAAACCCTAACCCTATAATTCAAAATTAAACTCAATAACATCTGTTATAAGGCCGAAAATGATAGGGGTTTTGTTCAGAACCTAGAAATCGAAGTGAATACATATAATACTTGACTTACAAATCGCGATTTATAATCAGTTGAATGTGTCGGCGATAAACACAAGAATCTCAAATCTGCAGCTTGGTATCGATTATATAAAGCAATTGGAAGTGGATACTAAATCGAAAAGGGTTACTGATTATGAAAATGGGTTCAATTTATGGTAAAATAATCATTAAAACCAATTTAAGAGCTTTTAATTGGGTTTAAAGGCTTTGATTAATGGTAATACATAAATCACGAGTAGTCCAAAATACCTTGAATTGCATTAGTAGAGATTGAATTCTAAAATTAAAATAAATTAATGATGATTTAATGATATACATTTTTTTTCGTAACTGGTGAAGAGAAGTAGGAGAATGAGTTTGAATTGATTTATGAAAATTACAAAACAGGTCCCTACACTTTAGAAAGATTTAAAACACTATAAACAAATTTGTGTGTGTATTATTTAAACACCTTTAAAAAAATAATGTAACCTATTTATTTAAAAAAATTAACTTTATAAACTTATAATTTTTTTATAGATTAGGTAAGTTTATTGATTCCCATTTTATACACATATCATATTAATACATGTTTATAAACTACGTAACCGTGAAAATTTAAATTTGATGCTAAATTAAAAGAAATTTCTTAAAATAAAATGAAGTAGTGATAAAAATGGAAGTTCGAAATAAACGAAGGGATAAAACTGACAACTCGCTAAAAGATGAGGGTGACGGTTGTCACAGTGCGGTTCAATATTTGATGGAGAAGAAAAATGCCAAGCCACGATTGATTCGATGGGTCTTGTTACTCCAAGAGTTTGATTTGGAGATTCGGGATAAAAAAGGGAGTGAAAATGTTGTAGCGGATCACTTGTCTCGAATTCCGGTAGAAGGGACTGATGATTTGACTGAAATAAATGAAAGATTCCCGGATGAGCAACTTTTAGCCGTGTCTACTCAAGCCGCACCGTGGTATGCCCATTATGTTAATTATTTGGCCACGGGTGCTATTCCGGATCGTTGGACCAAGAAACGACGACAACAATTCATGGTCCAGTGAAGCAATATATTTGGGATGAACCGGATCTTTTCAAGATTGGGCCCGATCAAGTGATCCGAAGATGTATTCCCGAGTCGGAAGTTAAAGAAATTTTGACACATGCTTATTCTTCCGCTTGTGGTGGGCACTTTAGTGGGCATAAAACCGGCTACCGGGTGCTTTCATGTGGGTTTTATTGGCCTACAATTTTTAAAGATGCTTGCGAATTCGCCCGAAATTGTTTAAATTGTCAAAGGTTGGGGAGCATATCCAAAAGGGATGAGATGCCAATGCAACCGATTTTGGTTGTGGAGATATTTGATGTTTGGGGCATCGACTTTATGGGGCCGTTTCCTAATTCAAATGGGTTTTTGTATATTTTGGTGGCGGTGGACTATGTTTCGAAGTGGATTGAAGCAATTGCTAAAAGAACAAATGACCATTCGGTTGTTTGTAAATTTGTTCAATCTAACATTTTCGCCCGGTTTGGAATTCCAAGAGTAATCATAAGTGATGGTGGGTCACACTTCAAAAATTTTAATTTTGGGAAGCTATTGAAGAGATATAGTGTGAATCACCAGGTTGCCACACCGTACCATCCGCAAAGGAGTGGACAAGTTGAAGTGTCCAACCGTCAAATCAAAGAAATTCTCATGAAGACGGTTCGAGTAGATAGAAAAGATTGGTCAAGCAAACTAGATGATGCTTTGTGGGCATACTGTACGGCTTACAAAACTCCGATTGGCACAACACCTTATCGGATGGTGTATGAAAGGGTTGTCACTTGCCAATGGAGTTAGCGCATCGAGCACATTAGGCAATCACGACGGTAAATGCGGATTACGATGAGGCGGGTAGAACAAGGAAGTTGCAATTAAGTGAGTTGGAGGAGATTAGAGACGAGGCATATGAATGTGCATCAGCTTATAAAGACAAATTAAAGAAGGTTCATGATGCCAAATTGAGAAAGAAAACCTTTGAAGTGGGTCAAAGGGTTTGGTTGTACAATTCGCGATTGAAGATGTTCGCGGGCAAGTTGAAGAGTAAATGGATGGGTCCGTACATCGTTTGCAGGGTTGGTAAATTTGGTGAGGTTGAAATATTGGATGAAACCACCAACAAGCAACAAACGGTGAATGGACATCGCTTGAAGCCATACTTGGATGGCAACGACATCAACACTTTGGAGATGGATCAAGCGGACTATCTTTTACGCCCGGTGGAGGAAGTGCAACAATGAGAGGCCCAGGTTTGGTAGTGTAAATAGTTAGATTTTTATTTTATTTTGTTTTATTGCCCAATTTTGTTTCTCATCGAAACCCGTGTTTGAAACAAGTGTGGGGACGCTCGGGTCGCGAAACCGTTCTAGCATTATGTTGAGGACAACATGGGATTTTTTCGAGGGGGTAGGGTAATTTTCATGTTTTTCAAATTACTTTGCTTAAAAAAAAAAACAGTGGCTACCGTAAGGGACGGTGCCACCGTTCCTTACGGTGGAATCCCAAAGCTGACGGTTGGTTGAGACTGCCATACGGTGGTCAATTGTGTGCACACTTTCACCGTTCTTTACGGTCCCCACCGTATGGTACGGTGGGGTCTGGAGCTGCTACTCATCGTTTTTATAAAAAAAATATTTTCCTTTTCTCTTTCTAACCTACCGTAAATCTTCACCACACACACCTTTTACTTTTTCTTCTTCTTCAAAAGTTCTTTCTAAACCATCATAACCCATAACCTTCTTCACATTAAATCACTCATAAATCCTTCAATATCTAACCAATCTTAGTGATTTTTGGGTCAATCTTGACCAAAATTTCACAAGGGCTTCGATTGTGAGAAGAAAATTACAAGAAAATCACTTTTTGGTGCTCGAATTAAAAACCCTAGGATCCGAAAATTTGGGGCTTTTTCAAGTTTCTTATTTTCTTGTGTTGTAGCATCTTCTGCATAAAGGTATGTGCTCTAATTTGTTTATTTTGATGCTCCATTGTGATAAAATAGAGGTTCTTGTTCTTACTTGTTCATACCCATTTGCTTGTTACTAGTGAGAAACCCGCGCGTTGCAGCGGGACAATTAAACCTAACAAAAAATAGATGAAAAAACGTTAAATCACGCACATGCAAGGCGGCAAGTTAACTTGCCATATTAAAAAAAAAGTTAAAAATCATCATAGAAAAAGCTACTAAGTCGAAACCGTAACAAATTCACATAAAAGGGGAAATAAAAAACTAAAAAAACACTTTGAAAACTTGTCCGCCCTCTACTTAGATGATTTGTACATTATCACACGCAATTTTTTTTAAAACGAAGCTTACATTGAAACATATATAAAAATAGTACCAAGATAAAACTTTACGTTGTTTAGTAGGGTAAGCTCGATTTGCTCTCAATATGCCACGTTATTCATGCAGTAAATATTTCCTAAACTACTCAAATACCTAAAAGTTTAGTAACATTGTTATGAATAATAATAGATTAAAATAAAACATGTAGCATTATGAAAATTCTTTTTTACATGTTTTGTATTTAATATGTTTTGTAGAAATAAATGTCATGACCTATCATAAACATGACTCTTGATTTCATTTAGATTATTAAATATGATGCTTAAAAGACTATTTTGCCCTTAAAATGTAGTTATTATGTTCATTGTGTGTTGTATCATAAGCAAATTAACTTGTACCTCTTAAATTTTAAGAAGTCATTGTCAAATGCTTTATAATATAGTATAGATATAGATATAGATAGTATAGATATAGATAAACATGACTCTTGATTTCATTTAGATTATTAAATATGATGCTTAAAAGACTATTTTGCCCTTAAAATGTAGTTATTATGTGCATTGTGTGTTGTATCATACGCAAATTAACTTGTACCTCTTAAATTTTAAGAAGTCCTTGTCAAATGCTTTATAATATAGTATAGATATAGATATAGATATAGATTAGATGTTAATATGTATATAGTGTTGTTTGAATAATAATATGGTAGTAGATGTATTTTGAGATGCACATTGTGAACTTTTGGTAATGTTAGGATTGTAGAGGCGTCATGCCCAATTTTTGTCAAACCAAAGACGGTATTTTTGTTCACAAACATTTACTACCATGATAACAAGCAAGTGTGGGGATGTGTTTACTATATGGGGCTGATTTGTTTTGTTTGTTTTGTTTTTGTGTTTGTTTGTACATTGTGTAGGAATATGGCACGAACTGGTGAAGTAGCAAGATCAAGTTCATCCGCCACAAAGGCTAGAGGGAAGCAACCCGCGCAGCAATATAAACGAAGAAAGTATGTTGCACAGAATAACGAGTTAGATGAGGAAATGGAACAAGCACCTGAAGCGCCAAGGTTAGACCCGGCTAGTAAGCCGGAATGGAAGACGGGTCCTCTGAATGAAAAACCAAGGGATTGGCAACCGACATTGTTCCATGACCAAATTAAGGGGTTGTCAGATCGGGCTGGGGCATTCCTTTGTGAAGAGAGGTGCGCGAAAGAGATTTTGGACCATTCGGAGTGTTTGATAGATTCAAGGCTTTAGGTTGGGAAGCGGCGCTCCATTGTTATGACCAGGAAGATAAGTATTTATTTTTGGATGAAATTGAGGAATGGATGGCGACATTGAGATGTCCTAGGTATGATTCTCCATCCAAGATGAAATTAATTGGTGAAGTGAATGGGGTGGAAGTAAAAATGTCCTATGAGACATTGCGCCGGTTGGCCAAGTATGATAGTCTACGGCAAAGGAGTATAAAAACCGAGCATTAATGATTTGTTAATTAGCCCGGAAAAGCATCCACGGTGGATGGAGATGTTGGATGCGTTATTTCTGCCGGGTACTTATACTGGGACACTGTATCGGAAGAATTTGAGGATTGAGCCGAAACTTCTGTTGACGTTTATTATTGTGAATGTGTTACCAAGACAGGCAGATAAGCAAGAGGTGCGGTTTCCAGAAATTCCAATCCTTTACTCCTTGATGCATGGTGGCCCGAAATTCGCCATTCGGTATTTGATTCTGAATCATGTCTGGATGTGTAGAAATTCGGTGGAAAGATCAATTATCCCATTACTGTAGAATGATCTAAGGTTTATTGAAGCAGCAGGGTGCTATAACTGAAGAAGATGTGGGAAGAAAAAGAAAGAAATTCAAGCCTTTTGAGCTATCAACAATGGGGACCGGTTGGGTTTATTCTCAGTTGGAAAGGTACCATAAGCTTAAAAGCGGGGGTCAGAGATAGAGAGTGCTAAAGAGAGATGCGGGGGCACTCTTGCCCGGTGAGGTAGATGAAGTTGAGAGTGGAGGTGAACAGCCACCGAGTGACGATGAGGACTATGAAGAGAATCCAACTGGAGGACACATGGATATAGGACATGGGAGTTCTAGTGGGACACATGGTGGAGGTTTCTATGACTTTACCGAGAGGGTTTATGCTGATGGTTGGGCTTTTGGGGGGAGTATGCAACAAGTGATTGAAGACCAACGCCCCCAGCTTCGGTATTCGACACGTGGTCGGGGTCGGAACGCACTCTATTTGATCATCAGACAATGATAAGTGCCAGCATGGAGAGAACGATGAGCAGGGCTTTGATCGTCAGGAGATGTGGAACAGGGAACATGCTTATGCTCAGCAGGTGGAGATCAATCATAGATATATTGATGATCAAAATAGGCGAATGAACGATGACTGGCATGCGGGGAGACTCATAGTGGCAAATCCACAACCGGTGGATTACGGGTCTCTACCGCCATTTGATGGAAGCATCTCATATCCGACCCACCACTCCATCATTCTCAATGGGTCGATCCACAACAGCAACAACAACAAGCCTCGGAGCAAGGAGGAAGCGGTGAAGGAGTGTTTGGTTTTGGCGAGTGGAATGACTTGTTCACCTCGGTGTTCGGGCCGCCTCAGCCTCGCTACTACTGACCAGGTCGTGCTCTTTTGTACATAGCTTTATTTTCTGTTTGTTTTTCCTTTATGTTTTTGGGAAATGGGTGGTTGGGTGGTGTTATGATTGATGATGATTGGTTCGGGTTGTGGTAGTAGGAGGTGTGTTGTTTTAAAAATCAAAAATCTAAAAAAAATATAAAATGAAAATACCAAGAAGAAGTTTGTGGTTTGAGTATTGGAGCTTTTCCTTCCAAAAACCGCACATTGGGGACAATGTATCCCAAGTGTGGGGATGGGGGAAATTTTTGAGGATTTAAATTTTTTTTTTTGTAATCAAGCATAAATATTGTGAAAATTGGAACACCTTGAATTAACCCCAATAGACACACCGGGCAACCCTTAACACCCATTTTTATTCTTGGTGAGAGTTTAAGCCACACTTGTACATAAATAATACCTTTCTTTGAGAGAGTGGCAACGGGTTGGGGTGCACTAGAACTTGTGTTTGAATGCAATTTGAGTCTTTAAGTTGGACATGAGTGTGAAAAGGATAAGGGCAGTAGGTAGCCTCGTCTAGTTAAGCGAGAGTGTGGGTTTAGGGGGGTTGGACTTCATATATTACATACATGAGCATTGTAACATCGCGAATTTCCCCTAATTTTTTTTATGATAAAAAGAATGTATTGTTTTAAACAATATATGTTTTAAATACCTTAAACTAATAATTATTTGTATCTCGACACTTTTGTACGTTTAAAAAATATTTCGATTCACTTTCGGGCTTATATAATCATATTATGAATTTAGAATAATATAGTTTTAGGGAAACAATTGCAAAAAAAAAAAAAAAAAAGATTTGTGTGGACCGGGACTCGAACCCGCGACCACAGCCAACCAACACACAGTGACAATCAACTGAGCCAACTATCATCTTGTGTAGTATTTCAGAAGAAAATAAACTTAACACATTCCTTAAATTGATTAGTCAAACAGTCAAAGTCTTAGTCAAATAGTCAATTCATCATAAAAACCTTACTTTATGGTGTTGACCAATTTTAATGGCTAATTGAATCCAAAACTAGTATAAAAACCCACCTATGACCCATTATACTATGCACCTCTAAATCGATTGTTTCAATCCGATTAAACTTTCCCTCATACCTTTCTTCTATAGTCTATTACTTCTACAATTGAAGCTTTGATTATAAGCTCTTGTAATTGGCAACTTTGGGGCTACACATATTCTATTTCTCGAGACTTAATACTTTGCTAAGGTGAGTTTACGTAACCATGTTTATGCAATTCTTCATACTTGCAACATTATACTTAAGCAATTCTACATGCATGTCTAGTTGTAAACTTTAATGCTCATGAATTAGACAACAACAATAGTTTCAACGAGTTTCAACATTACATAATCATTAGCTATGGCCAAGCCGGCGATACTCAATAATAGATCTATTGGATTGACAATCCCACCCGGATACGTGTACCTCCTACATAGGTAGCGTGGGTGATTGTTATCGTTCCAACATATTATTAAGGTGAACCGTGGATGACGGGATGGACCTAAACTAGTCGGAGGTTTGATTATGTCGATTCAACATTTCACGTTTATTCATGTAGACTTAAACTTACGATAGACATATGAATTGCTAAACTTTTATTCTTAAATTTAATTGCGTGACATGGCTTATGTATTCTCACCAACTTCTAGTTGACCCCCCCCATTTTTCCAAACTCAACAGGAAATACTGATGCTTGAAGTCTAGAGCTAGCATGAGGAGATATTTGAAGTTTTAAGCTTTGTTTGATTATTTGATGTAGACTTTAATGTAATTCAATTTTGTAATGAAATAAAGGATTATTTAAACATATGTATTACCATGAGCTACTGAACAATCATCAATACGTGACATCCGATGTTTCCGCCATCGGTTGGGGTGTTACAGATTGGTATCAGAGCCAGGTTATAGGGAATTAGGTTATTAGAAAAAAATAATCTAGTCTATAACCATAGGATTTTAACTAGTACTTGCTCCTTTTACTTGCAACCTTACTTGCTTCTATTCTCTATCTCCCTCCTACTTCTTATCCCTACTTTAGTCCCTACAAGAAGATTGTTCTCCATCACAAGATCTACTCTTAGACTAATAGGACAAATCCTCAGGTTTAGCCTGAACCACCTTGAAGATCTCATCGAAGTTCTAGATTTTAATAACGAACACGTGTAATCTGGAAGGGTGAACGCTGTATTCTGAGTTTTCTGTCTAGGACTAGCATTGCGCATAAATCCCAATCAGACGAGGGACCCGGATGCCTACCTAGGAATTCTCGGGATGAGTGTTCACTTATAGGCTAAAGCATGTCTTCACTATGTTATTAGAATCTAGAAGTTTTGATAAGTCAACGTTTTCGTTTATTCGTTTTAATTAATGAATAAATGATTACACTCACTTTCCTTAAACTAAGCTCTAAAATCTCAAAATTTTACAGCTTAAATCAATCTCATTTCATAACCATCTATGGATTTCACAATCACACTTCACCTTACCATCTTAGCCACTTTTTAAATATTCAACACCCTACCCAAATCATATTATTTCATTTCTCCACATGTTACTTATTTTTAAAAACTATAACCTCATACCTTAGCACAAACTAAAGATTTCTAAATCCTGTTGTATTTTCATTACCTAGTAACTTTACAAAGTACATATTTTTTTGTCAAAAGATGTCCTCGAACTTAAAATTCAATTGTTTATTTATTGACGTAACAAACAATTTTCTATATAATGCTTTAAAACTATTAAAAATCACTTAATAGAACCTTGATCTTCAAAACCTAATGTCATGTTTGAAATCTCCAACTAACGGGAATATTTTAATCAAAAGCCCACTTAGCTTGTACTATTTAACAACTTTTGCTTTATGTATAAAACCAATTTTGAAAATAAGATTTTTTTTATCCATAGGAATAATATCTAGTCTCTAAATTCTCCATCGACACTCACTCATTTTCAACTTGTTCAAATTTTTACAATATTTGGCATATACCACAATTAGGGGTGCAAACGAGCCGAGCCGAGCCCGAGCTCGACCAGGCTCGAACTCAAGCTCGATTAAGTTATAAGAGCTCGAGCTCGAGCTCGGCTCGATTCGAGCTTTGTTTTCAAAGCTCGAGCTCGGCTCGTTTGTAATTTCTCAAGCTCGAGTTCGGCTCGGGCTCGGCTCGTTTAGTATTTATTAATTAATATATTAAATAAAAATAATATAAATAATTGTTCATTTAGGCTTGTGAGCTCGATAAGTGAAGCTCGGGCTCGGGCTCAGGGCTCGTTTACTAAACAAACTTTAAATGAATGGTAAATATTATTAAATATTAAAAAAACTAATATTATACTAGGCTCGATAAGGCTCGACGAGCCTAACGAGCTTCACATGTCAGGCTCGAGCTCGAGCTCGATAAATAAACGAGCTTTGTTATAGGCTCAAGCTCGGCTCGAGCTCGATATAGCTCGGCTCGTTTCGAGCTTTTTGCCGAGCCGAGCTCGAGTAGCTCGCGAGCTACTCGGCTCGTTTGCACCCCTAACCACAATCATGTTTTCTTATACACTTGATTATAATCTTTGATCCAAACCCCAAAATTTACACTGCTACATAATCTCCTTACTATAGGGGAAGCCTAATTATAGTATAACGAAATAAAATGGATATCTCGTTGGACTTTCAGGTGCTGTAGGTCAAAAATACTGAACAACAGTTTATAAAGGCTGGAAATTCTTACTCATGGAAATAATTTTATAGCCTAATGTACACCCTATTGGGTTAGTCACGGGACCCAGAATCTCCTATCCTTATAGGGGAAGCCTAATTATAGTATTAACGAACTAAAATGGGTATCTCGTTGGACTTTCAGGTGCTGTAGGTCAAAAATACTGAACAACAGTTTTAAGGCTGGAAATTCTTACTCTTGGAAATAATTTTATAGCCTATTGTACACCCTTATTGGTTAGTCACGGGACCCAGAATCTCCTATCCTTATAGGGGAAGCCTAATTATAGTATTAAAGAACTAAAATGGATATCTCGTTGGACTTTCAGGTGCTGTAGGTCAAAAATACTGAACAACAGTTTATAAAGGTTGGAAATTCTTACTCTTGGAAATAATTTTATAGCCTAATGTACACCCTATTGGGTTAGTCACGGGACCCAGAATCTCCTATCCTTATAGGGGAAGCCTAATTATAGTATTAACGAACTAAAATGGGTATCTCGTTGGACTTTCAGGTGCTGTAGGTCAAAAATACTGAACAACAGTTTATAAAGGTTGGAAATTCTTACTCTTGGAAATAGTTTTATAGCGTAATGTACACCCTTATTGGGTTAGTCACGGGACCCAGAATCTCCTATCCTTATAGGGGAAGCCTAATTATAGTATTAACGAACTAAAATGGGTATCTCGTTGGACTTTCAGGTGCTGTAGGTCAAAAATACTGAACATCAGTTTATAAAGGCTGGAAATTCTTACTCTTGGAAATAATTTTATAGCCTAATGTACACCCCTATTGGGTTAATCACGGGACCAAGAATCTCCTATCCTTATAGGGGAAGCCTAATTATAGTATTAACGAACTAAAATGGATATCTCGTTGGACTTTCAGGTGCTGTAGGTCAAAATACTGAACAACAGTTTATAAAGGCTGGAAATTCTTACTCTTGGAAATAATTTTATAGCCTAATGTACACCCCTATTGGGTTAGTCACGGGACCCAGAATCTCCTATCCTTATAGGGGAAGCCTAATTATAGTATTAACAAACTAAAATGGGTATCTCGTTGGACTTTCAGGTGCTGTAGGTCAAAAATACTGAACAACAGTTTATAAAGGCTGGAAATTCTTACTCTTGGAAATAATTTTATAGCCTAATGTACACCCTTATTGGGTTAGTCACGGGACCCAGAATCTCCTATCCTTATAGGGGAAGCCTAATATAGTATTAACGAACTAAAATGGGTATCTCGTTGGACTTTCAGGTGCTGTAGGTCAAAAATACTGAACAACAGTTTATAAAGGTTGGAAATTCTTACTCTTGGAAATAATTTTATAGCCTAATGTACACCCTATTGGGTTAGTCACGGGACCCAGAATCTCCTATCCTTATAGGGGAAGCCTAATTATAGTATTAACGAACTAAAATGGGTATCTCGTTGGACTTTCAGGTGCTGTAGGTCAAAAATACTGAACAACAGTTTATAAAGGCTGGAAATTCTTACTCTTGGAAATAATTTTATAGCCTAATGTACACCCTTATTGGGTTAGTCACGGGACCCAGAATCTCCTATCCTTATAGAGGAAGCCTAATTATAGTATTAACGAACTAAAATGGGTATCTCGTTGGACTTTCAGGTGCTGTAGGTCAAAAATACTGAACAACAGTTTATAAAGGTTGGAAATTCTTACTCTTGGAAATAATTTTATAGCCTAATGTACACCCTATTGGGTTAGTCACGGGACCCAGAATCTCCTATCCTTATAGGGGAAGCCTAATTATAGTATTAACGAACTAAAATGGATATCTCGTTGGACTTTCAGGTGCTGTAGGTCAAAAATACTGAACAACAGTTTATAAAGGCTGGAAATTCTTACTGTTGGAAATAATTTTATAGCCTAATGTACACCCCTATTGGGTTAGTCACGGGACCCAGAATCTCCTATCCTTATAGGGGAAGCCTAATTATAGTATTAACGAACTAAAATGGGTATCTCGTTGGACTTTCAGGTGCTGTAGGTCAAAAATACTGAACAACAGTTTATAAAGGTGGAAATTCTTACTCTTGGAAATAATTTTATAGCCTAATGTACACCCCTATTGGGTTAGTCACGGGACCCAGAATCCTATCCTTATAGGGGAAGCCTAATTATAGTATAACGAACTAAAATGGGTATCTCGTTGGACTTTCAGGTGCTGTTGGTCAAAAATACTGAACAACAGTTTATAAAGGCTGGAAATTCTTACTGTTGGAAATAATTGTATAGCCTAATGTACACCCCTATTGGGTTAGTCACGGGACCCAGAATTCCTATCCTTATAGGGGAAGCCTAATTATAGTATTAAAGAACTAAAATGGATATCTCGTTGGACTTTCAGGTGCTGTAGGTCAAAAATACTGAACAACAGTTTATAAAGGTTGGAAATTCTTACTCTTGGAAATAATTTTATAGCCTAATGTACACCCCTATTGGGTTAGTCACGGGACCCAGAATCTCCTATCCTTATAGGGGAAGCCTAATTATAGTATTAACGAACTAAAATGGGTATCTCGTTGGACTTTCAGGTGCTGTAGGTCAAAATACTGAACAACAGTTTATAAAGGTTGGAAATTCTTACTCTTGGAAATAGTTTTATAGCGTAATGTACACCCTTATTGGGTTAGTCACGGGACCCAGAATCTCCTATCCTTTAGGGGGAAGCCTAATTATAGTATTAACGAACTAAAATGGGTATCTCGTTGGACTTTCAGGTGCTGTAGGTCAAAAAATACTGAACATCAGTTTATAAAGGCTGGAAATTCTTACTCTTGGAAATAATTTTATAGCCTAATGTACACCCCTATTGGGTTAATCACGGGACCAAGAATCTCCTATCCTTATAGGGGAAGCTAATTATAGTATTAACGAACTAAAATGGATATCTCGTTGGACTTTCAGGTGCTGTAGGTCAAAAATACTGAACAACAGTTTATAAAGGCTGGAAATTCTTACTCTTGGAAATAATTTTATAGCCTAATGTACACCCTATTGGGTTAGTCACGGGACCCAGAATCTCCTATCCTTATAGGGGAAGCCTAATTATAGTATTAACAAACTAAAATGGGTATCTCGTTGGACTTTCAGGTGCTGTAGGTCAAAAATACTGAACAACAGTTTATAAAGGCTGGAAATTCTTACTCTTGGAAATAATTTTTATAGCCCTAATGTACACCCTTATTGGGTTAGTCACGGGACCCAGAATCTCCTATCCTTATAGGGGAAGCCTAATTATAGTATTAACGAACTAAAATGGGTATTCGTTGGACTTTCAGGTGCTGTAGGTCAAAAATACTGAACAACAGTTTATAAAGGTTGGAATTCTTACTCTTGGAAATAGTTTTATAGCGTAATGTACACCCTTATTGGGTTAGTCACGGGACCCAGAATCTCCTATCCTTATAGGGGAAGCCTAATTATAGTATTAACGAACTAAAATGGGTATCTCGTTGGACTTTCAGGTGCTGTAGGTCAAAAATACTGAACAACAGTTTATAAGGCTGGAAATTCTTACTCTTGGAAATAATTTTATAGCCTAATGTACACCCCTATTGGGTTAATCACGGGACCAAGAATCTCCTATCCTTATAGGGGAAGCCTAATTATAGTATTAACGAACTAAAATGGATATCTCGTTGGACTTTCAGGTGCTGTAGGTCAAAAATACTGAACAACAGTTTATAATGGCTGGAAATTCTTACTCTTGGAAATAATTTTATAGCCTAATGTACACCCTATTGGTTAGTCACGGGACCCAGATCTCCTATCCTTATAGGGGAAGCCTAATTATAGTATTAACAAACTAAAATGGGTATCTCGTTGGACTTTCAGGTGCTGTAGGTCAAAAAATACTGAACAACAGTTTATAAAGGCTGGAAATTCTTACTCTTGGAAATAATTTTATAGCCTAATGTACACCCCTTATTGGGTTAGTCACGGGACCCAGAATCTCCTATCCTTATAGGGGAAGCCTAATTATAGTATTAACGAACTAAAATGGGTATCTCGTTGGACTTTCAGGTGCTGTAGGTCAAAAATACTGAACAACAGTTTATAAAGGTTGGAAATTCTTACTCTTGGAAAAATTTTATAGCCTAATGTACACCCCTATTGGGTTAGTCACGGGACCCAGAATCTCCTATCCTTATAGGGGAAGCCTAATTATAGTATTAACGAACTAAAATGGGTATCTCGTTGGACTTTCAGGTGTGTAGGTCAAAAATACTGAACAACAGTTTATAAAGGCTGGAAAATTCTTACTCTTGGAAATAATTTTATAGCCTAATGTACACCCTTATTGGGTTAGTCACGGGACCCAGAATCTCCTATCCTTATGAGAGGAAGCCTAATTATAGTATTAACGAACTAAAATGGGTATCTCGTTGGACTTTCAGGTGCTGTAGGTCAAAAATACTGAACAACAGTTTATAAAGGTTGGAAATTCTTACTCTTGGAATAATTTTATAGCCTAATGTACACCCCTATTGGGTTAGTCACGGGACCAGAATCTCCTATCCTTATAGGGGAAGCCTAATTATAGTATTAACGAACTAAAATGGATATCTCGTTGGACTTTCAGGTGCTGTAGGTCAAAAATACTGAACAACAGTTTATAAAGGCTGAAATTCTTACTGTTGGAAATAATTTTATAGCCTAATGTACACCCCTATTGGGTTAGTCACGGGACCCAGAATCTCCTATCCTTATAGGGGAAGCCTAATTATAGTATTAACGAACTAAAATGGGTATCTCGTTGGACTTTCAGGTGCTTGTAGGTCAAAAAATATGAACAACAGTTTTATAAAGTTGGAAATTCTTACTCTTGGAAATAATTTTATAGCCTAATGTACACCCTATTGGGTTAGTCACGGGACCCAGAATCTCCTATCCTTATTAGGGGAAGCCTAATTATAGTATTAACGAACTAAAATGGGTATCTCGTTGGACTTTCAGGTGCTTTGTTGGTCAAAAATACTGAACAACAGTTTATAAAGGCTGGAAATTCTTACTGTTGGAAATAATTGTATAGCCTAATGTACACCCCTATTGGGTTAGTCACGGGACCCAGAATCTCCTATCCTTATAGGGGAAGCCTAATTATAGTATTAAAGAACAAAAATGGATATCTCGTTGGACTTTCAGGTGCTGTAGGTCAAAAAAATGAACAACAGTTTATAAAAGGTTGGAAATTCTTACTCTTGGAAATAATTTTATAGCCTAATGTACACCCCTATTGGGTTAGTCACGGGACCCAGAATCTCCTATCTTATAGGGGAAGCCTTAATTATAGTATTAACGAACTAAAATGGGTATCTCGTTGGACTTTCAGGGTGCTGTAGGTCAAAAAATACTGAACAACAGTTTAATAAAGGTTGGAAATCTTACTCTTGGAAATAGTTTTATAGCGTAATGTACACCCTTTTGGGTTAGTCACGGGACCCAGAATTCCTATCCTTTTAGGGGAAGCCTAATTATAGTATTAACGAACTAAAATGGGTATCTCGTTGGACTTTCAGGTGCTGTAGGTCAAAAATACTGAACATCAGTTTATAAAGGCTGGAAATTCTTACTCTTGGAAATAATTTTATAGCCTAATGTACAAACCTATTGGGTAATCACGGGACCAAGAATCTCCTATCCTTATAGGGGAAGCCTAATTATAGTATTAACGAACTTAAAATGGATATCTCGTTGGACTTTCAGGTGCTGTAGGTCAAAAATACTGGAACAACAGTTTATAAAGGCTGGAAATTCTTACTCTTGGAAATAATTTTATAGCCTAATGTACACCCCTATTGGGTTAGTCACGGGACCCAGAATCTCCTATCCTTATAGGGGAAGCCTAATTATAGTAATTAACGAACTAAAATGGGTATCTCGTTGGACTTTCAGGTGCTGTAGGTCAAAAATACTGAACATCAGTTTATAAAGGCTGGAAATTCTTACTCTTGGAAATAATTTGTATAGCCTAATGTACACCCTATTGGGTTAATCACGGGACCAAGAATCTCCTATCCTTATAGGGAAGCCTATTTATAGTATTAACGAACTAAAATGGATATCTCGTTGGACTTTCAGGTGCTGTAGGTCAAAAATAACTGAACAACAGTTTATAAAGGCTG